>WNWK01009707.1:44476-74806 GCA_009830355.1 Cherax destructor | reverse complement strand
TTTTGTTTGTCCTCCAGAGCATCCAAGACCATGTCATAGTGGTCCAGTAGTTGGGATAGGTAGAGCACTGCTCTAACCTATCTGCCCTGGGTTTGCAACTGATGGGTATTTAAGTGGGTGGCAATCCTTTTTAAGCAGCTTTCAAAGATTTTTATGATTGGGACGTTAGTGCTGTTGGTCTGTAATTCTTGCAATTGCTTTACTCACCTTTGTGGAGTGGAGGCTATGTCTGTTGTTTTTAGTGACTGTGGGATGACCCCTGTGTCCATGCTCCTCTCCATAGATACAGTGACCCTCCATTTCACGACTTTATGTTGCGCGTTTTGGGTATTCGCGATTGAAGAATTGGCACATTTTTATCTAAACGACGTAAACCTTATATTCGGATTCACTGGAGGAAGAATTTTGGAGCGCTGCGCCTGCGGTGGGTTAAACCATTGAGTCAGTGGGGAGTCTAAGTGCTATCCCCAGCCACCCTCACCCACCACGCATCCCTCCAGCGTTCAGTTTGGTTCGTACCGTGCAGGACAACAATAATCGGGAAGATGCTGTGTTTATTACATACATTTTCTCATTTTCACTGCATTTTGATAAATCTGGCAAGCAATCATGGCACCCAGTAAGCATACAAGTGTTCCAGCAAGTGATAAGAAAAGGTTTAAGCGTTCAAGTCTAGGATTACCAAGAAAATCGAGATATTAGATAAGCTTAAGAGTGGCTCACGTGTGGTGGATATAGTGAGGGCCTATGGCCTTAATGAAGCGTCAGTTCGTACAATTAGGAAGAATGAGGCGAATATACGAGCTTATGTAATGAATCCAAAATGTGACCTCATGAAAAGAATGGCACGTGGGTCCCAAGTAAATAAAACAGAAAACTTGTTGCTTGAGTGGATCGAACAGAAAACAAAGAAAGGTGCACCACTTAATTTCTCTTAATAGGGAAAAGGCATTACAGTTGTTTAAAGCAGTGTGTGACAAGGAAGGAAGGCCTGAAAATGAGTGTGTGTTTAGCGCAGGCTGGTTTCACAACTTTAAGTTGCATAATAAGTTGCATAATATTAAGTTTTCTGGTGAAGTGCTTCAGCTGATCATTACAGCAGCAAGTAATTTCCTGCTGAATTTCAGGAACTTATTTCTGAGGGTGGCTATAAGCCACAGCAAGTGTTTAATGCTGACGAGACAGGTGTTTTCTGGAAGAAAATGCCCACGAACTTATATCAGTCAGCAAGAGAAAAGTGCACCGGGCTTCAAGGCAGCAAGGATCGCTTCACCTTGCTCCTTGGGTATCATCAGGTGATTTCAAGTGTAAGCCCATGGTTTTTACCGCTCTAAGACTCCTCATGCTTTGAGAGGTGTGGATAAAACACCTTAATAATTTGGAGGTCAAACAAGTCAGCATGGATGACAGAGGGCGTTTATTGACTGGTTTAAGCATCACTTTATTCCTGAAGTCAAGTTTACCTGCAGCAAGAACCTTGCATTCAAGGCTCTCTTCATTCTTGATAATTCCGTACTCATCCACAAGCTTTGCTGGATGTGACCCCACATATAAAAGTTGTATTTTACCTCCAAATACAACATCTCTGATACAACCACTGGATCGGGAGTTATTCAGACATTCAAGTGTAACTACACAAAAAAGTTATAAAAAAACTAGTTGCATCAATGGACTCTGACTCCAACCTGGCAGTAGCAACTTCTGGAGAAAATTTAACATTGCAGATGCCATCAGCTATGCTAGAAGTGCATGGAATGAAGTGCCCCAATCAACATTAAATGCAGGCTGGGGAAAGTTATGGCCTTCTGTAGTTAATTGTTTCACTGGTTTTCCCTTGCTTGAGAGTCAGGTTCAGGAATTGTTCAGCTGGCAAGGAGATTCCAGGTGATGGTTTTGAAGATATGAATGAAGATGATGTGAATGAACTCTTAGAAGATAATGATGAAGACATGAGTCCAGAGGAAATGTTGGCAGAGTTCGATGCACAGATAAAAGGAGGGAGATAACAGAAGAAGATGAAGAAAACCTGAAGAAAAACAGTTAACACTGCAGCAGTTCGTGAGCAGTTCCATGTTGCTGCTAAACTAGAGACTTTTTCATTGAAGAGGACCCTGACAAAGCTAGAAGCAGGGCTTTGAAGCGGGTCTAGACCAGCTGATGATGCCTTACCGTCAGCTGTATAATGTAATGCAGAATAAAAGAGCCCAGAGATCCATTACAGAATTTATGCACACACCAATACAACCATCGACTTCAGCACCAGGACCTCTACCATCCACTTCTACCGACAACCAACAACCATCCACCTCAAGTAGGCCACACCATCCATATCCACTCTTCACTACCATCCACAAACATCATTACCCACAATTTAAGGTAAAATACTATTATTTCTATTGCATTTGTTGTCTTAAGCAGTAATATATCACGACAATGAACTACAATTACATATTAGCCTTCAATTTTTTGCAAGATCTGTTGGTCTAAAAAACTTGTTTGGCTTTTGGGGACTCCAGGACCATAACCCTATTTTTCCCATAAGTTCTTTTAATTATTTAACACGATTTTACCTAACACGATGTTTTCAGGACCGTAACTACCGTGCTAAATGAGGGTCTACTGTACTTAAGGCACATGAAAGGGGCTGGGTCATTCCATGTCAAGTGGACCAGGGATCCCCACCTGACCATCTCCAATTTCGATAAAATTTTACATGAAGGTTGGCATATATGTCATACTAACTTTGAGAAAGTTTTAGTTCATGATATTCAATAGTAATAATGTAATGGCCCTCAGAGTTGAGGCAGGTGAAAATTTCACCACCCTGCAGCACACGATCAGCAATGTTCAGGTTAATGCTGTGGCAGATCTAGAAGAGAAATAACTGTGTAAGTAGACATGCCTATACTTCTTTTGGAGTTGATTTAAAAAATCTCAGTCCTAAGACTTACTTGCTTTTACTCTTTTCACAGTAGGAAGCCAAAGTAGGCAAGAAAATCTGTCATGTAAAATTAAATCTTGATTTCAGCTGCCTATATCTCTAAAGGAAAACATTATTTTAGTATGACATTATTGTATCCAGCTATCCAAGTGGAGATCATGCAATCTTAAAATATCAGACTCCAAACGATATATTTTTTTTGCAAAATAATATTAAAGTTGTCAAAAAGTGTCGTGACAACTGTGATGGCAGATTTTGATGTTGCTGATTTTCGACAGAGCATTAACCCTTTGGGGGTCCAAGGGGTCTCTCTGAAACTCGTTCTCAGGGTCCACGAATTAAAAAAAAAAAAAAAAATTTCTAATGAAATGATAGTTTTTTTCTTCTAAATCTAATAGGCTAAAAATTACGTTTTGCAATCAATACTCACCGAAATATGGAGGATTGAAGTTGACGAAAAATGAACTGGTGCCGGCAACATCGGTGACTGCCGGTTGGCGGTAATTTTCTTTTTCTTTCTTGAAGTTGTTTTCTGATAATTTTTTTTTCCAAATAACTTTTATGGCCTGTGAGACCAATATAAGTGCTGTTTTCAAATATTCACTTGCTAAGTATTTCACAATCATTACATAAATTTTCTTATCACTATTTTGTTTACACAACTTATTTACAGTTATTCACAATAACAAATATTGTTTCTTTTCATTGTTCAATCATGTATATACATATATATAGTCACTGGACATGTTTCTAGAAGTTCTGCAGCCTGTGGAAGTCTCTGAAACATGGTTCCATGTACAGTGGTGTTTTACATTCACACACATAAACGAGTGTCTTTAGCGTTGTTGTGGGCGTTTTTGTATGTGCACAGATAAAACACCTCTTCTGAGCCTTTTCTTGCAAGCAGTAGCAGGCAGTTTTGTTAGGAAGTGTTCACCACCAGGCCTCAGGCGAGAGGGTGGTGTTGATAACCTGGTGTTGGGCGGGTTTCTATTGCAGGTGTTGCTCCTTGGTACTTGAATATTATTTGTCTGATGACAGACAAACAAATTCCATATGGTGGTTTGTTTGTGGTCTTCAACTTATAAATATTATAAGCATTGAGTATGGTAATGTCCAGAATGTGAAAAAGAGTTTTATGTACCACTTGTAACTCTTGCGAACACAATCAGCAAAACCAATTTGCATGTCACATTTGTCCACTAAGCGCATATTGAGCGTGTAATCCATCACAGCTGCAGGTTTTAGAATGGGTTCATTGGTCTCTCATGCACCCTGCCAGTGTCTGTCATTTCGTTAGGGTGAATTGATGACAACAGTGTGACATCTCGTTTGTCATGCCACCGAAATGCCATGATGTCATTGGCAGCAAACGCCTACACCTGACCTCTACGAGTGCCTGCATTGAACCTAGGCATATGCTTACAATTTGCACGCACTGTACCGCACACATCTGTCAAGTTCACTCGCAAAAAATCACTGAGGGAGGGGCTTGTGTACCAGTTATCAGTATATAATATATGCCCCTTACCAAGATATGGTTCCATCATTGTTCTAACCACATCACCAGAGATACCCAATAACTTCCTGTTATCTTGCAATGTATTACCTCCAGTGTACACAATAATATCCAATACAAGACCACTGTAGCAATCACAAAGCACAAACAACTTTATACCAAAGCGTTTCCTCTTGCTTGGTATATACGTACTGCTTGAACGACAGTCTGCCTTTGAACAGAATCAGTGACTCGTCAATAACAAGCTTCCTGACGGGATAAAAATGCATATTGAATTTCTCTTTCAGATACAGAAACACATTTCTAATCTCATATAACCTGTCGTTTCTGTCAGGCCTGGTTTTGTCTGAGAAGTGTAGCATACGTAACAGTAGCACAAATCGATTCACTGATATTATATCGCTGAAACCTGGTGTTGCAATCAGGCGGTCTGTCGACCAGTATGATTTGACACTCTGCTTATACACATGTGGCATAAGCATTATTGTGGCAAAGAAAAGATACATCTCCGCCACAGTTGTCTCTTTCCACCTGTTGAGGTGTGATGTTGGTGAAAGTATTTTGCCATGGTGTACTCGAAGTATCTGTTGCTTTCCCTGACAATAATATCCATCAGGGGTTCATCAAAGAATAATTCAAAGCATTCCAGTTCAGTGGCATTGTTCCCAAGTGGACAAGATGGGCGGATTCCACATTGACTTTCATCAAACTGATGGGGACTGGGAATAAAATTGTCAGCTTCCTGCCAATCCCAGGTGCGGTCTGCTGGTGGGTACTGGATATTTACAGGTGTTTGTGGGGGTTGTGGAGGTTGTGGTTGTGGGGGTTGGTGGGTGGGTGAGGGTTGGCTTTGTTGTAGCTGAGCTGACTCAGCGGCGTCGGTGCCAGCATGGTCCACTGCTGGTGCCTCGCGCCTGGCACCACCACCACTACCACTACCAGATGCTTGCACATTTCTCATCCCAATTGCAACACTATCATTGTCATTTTCACTATCACTTCCTGTTGTACGCCCACGGAATGTACTCTGAGATGTACTCCTTCCCCTTGGAACAGCATATGGCACGCATATACCGTCATATATATTGACGCTTCACTGGAGAATATTCTGCTCCACTCTCGCTACTGGAACTGTTTTGAAGAGCTTGGAGTTCATATTCACTATCACTATCATCACCTTTACTCACATCAGAGTCTGGGATATGAGTAAATAACAGTTTCCTCTTTCGTTCTGGTACAATTGAGCGTGAACAAGCTGCCACAGCACCGGAGGTGGAAGGCTGAGGGTCGTCTGGGGTTTCCTCAATATTACCGGTATTATAGTCATTAGTTTCGGTCACAACCTCCTCAAAACCTTGAAACTCATCATCACTGACACTCCAATCGGTGTTAGAACTGTCACTGGGGAACAAAAGTGTCCTAATTCGTCGAGGAGTAAGGTGTTTCTTGGTGCGAGGCATGGTGGACAAGGTGTACTAACATGGCGTTCCCACAATGCACCACTGGCTCCCCGATTTTTTTCCTACTGCGCACACTGACCACGCAGACCCATTCTCTCACCACTAGGCCTACCAGCCATTTCGCGCTTAATTTGAAGGTGCCAGAATTTATGCGTACTAGTACGTCAATAACCCCAGCGCGTAAGCCGTACTAGTACGACCATAACCCTGAAAGGGTTAATTAGCATCGAGAAAAGATTTTCTATTAGATTTGTTTTTTTGAAAATTCTTACACTGAGCAAGTTTCCAAGCAGAGGTCTCGACAGTGAAAGGGTTAAGCCAAAGTTTAAAGTTTTACCTATTCAGCATGACATTTATATACAGTAGAACCTCTAGTTTCGTACTTTTCGAGTTTAGAACAGTTTTTTCAGCTAAATTTTGTCCCGAGTTTCACACTGTGCCCCATGTTTCATCCCGTGTACCAGACCTGTCTGCCTGCCCATGCCTGCCCGCCTCCCCGCGCAGCCGTCGTGAGTCAGTCTGGCTTTGTTTCTCTCGAGTGAGCATTGCATTATATTCTAGGCATTTAAAGTGCCCTAGAGCGATAAAATGCATATAGTACAGTACACTCATTGCTTACCTTAAAATATTTGTAGTCTTAATGTAGAGTGAGAGGTGAGTAAACAAGATTAAATAAATAAACATGAGAATGAGTAGTAGGTTTGGAGTTTTGTAAACAAACCAGTTGTAGCATTAAGAGTAGTATTAAGAGTGTAGCGATTAAGCGATAGAAAAAGGACGAAACGAGATAAACTCCTGACAGCATAAGCCGCTCTGCCTATCTTCTGCAAGGTATGTAAATGGTGTACGTACACCAGTTCATTTGTACATTATGGTTTTGTTATGAAAGAAGTGATCTAATGCAGTTAGCATTACAAACTCCGTTTTCTCTTATACTAACACGTCTGAAGGAGGAAAGAATGGGAAGATGTTTTCATAGCTGGAGCAAGAATGCCCGCCAGCACCGTCCTCCCTGCCACCACATACGTAATGACATAATATTTTATTCATTCTAGAGTGTATATCAGGTTTTTGTTATTTATATTGTTTATTATGTCATATTAGATAAATTGTGATTGATAAATATGCCGTATAGTTGATAATAGCATCATAATTGAAGTACAGTGGTACCTCAGTTAACGATATTTTTTCGTTCCAGAATGCTGTTCAAGTGCCATTACCAAACGAATTTTTCCCCATAAGGAATAATGTAAAATAGACTAGTCCTTTTAGACCCCCAAAAATACACTTAAAAAAGCATTTAAAAAAATACTTGCATAAAAGGGCGAGTGTGGGGACCATCATTAACAGAGGTACCACTGTACAGTGGACCCCTGAATTTCGTACTGCTCCAAACTCGAACAATTATGTAAGTGTATTTTTGTAAATGCTTTTGTAAGTGTATTTTTGGGGGTCTAAAAGGACTAATCTAATTTATATTTGTCCTTATGGTAACAAATTCGTTTGGTAACGGCACTCGAACAGCATTCTGGAACAAATTATGGCCGATAACCGGGGGTCCACTGTACTATTTTGTCATGCCTCCTGACAGCAGGAATTTACAAGATTTACATTATATTTTATGGGAAATATTGCTTGGACTTTAGGACGTTTCGACTTTAGGACTAGCTCCCGGAATGGATTAAGTTCAAAACTTGAGGTATGTACCACTGTACAGTGGACCCCCGAGTTTCGTAAAAACTTCACTCCTGAAGTCTGCACAAGTGCCATTACCGAACGAATTTACTCCCTTAAGGAAAAATTTCACGTAGGTTAGTCTATTTCAGACCCCCAAAAATACACTTCCACAAGAACTTACAAAATTATACTTACATAATTGCACAATTTCCGGGGTATTCGTTAACCGAGGGTCCACTGTATTATGTAACATGTTTCTTATACAATTTTGAAAAAAATATCATAGATGGATTAATGAAAAATGTCTATTAACATATGACATTTAAAGTGCCTCATTGCTGCTGGTATTATTATTCATTATTATTATTCATTATTATTATTATTATTATTCATTACAGTGGTCCCTCGGTTTTCACCGAAAATTCGTTCCAGAATGCTGCTCAAGTGCCATTACCGAACGAATTTACTTCCTTAAGAAATAATGTCACGTAGGTTAGTCTATTTCAGACCCCCAAAAATACACTTGCAACAGCACTTACGAATATACACTTACATAAATGTTCGAGTTTGGAGATGCACGAAAACCGAGGGACCTGTTTATTATTCATTATTATTATTCATAATATTATTCATTATTATTATTCATTAATATTATTCATTATTATTATTCATTATTATTATTCATTAATATTATTCATTAATATTATTCATTAATATTATTCATTATTATTATTCATTATTATTATTCATTAATATTATTCATTATTATTATTCATTAATATTATTCATTATTATTAGTCATTAATATTATTCATTATTATTAGTCATTAATATTATTCATTATTATTAGTCATTAATATTATTCATTATTATTATTCATTAATATTATTCATTATTATTATTCATTAATATTATTCATTATTATTATTCATTATTATTATTCATTAATTATTCATTATATTATTCATTATTATTATTATTATTATTATTCATTTATTATTATTATTATTATTATTATTATTATTATTATTATTCATTATTATTATTCATTATTATTATTCATTATATTATTCATTATATTATTCATTATTATTATTATTCATTATTATTATTATTCATTATTATTATTATTCATTATTATTATTATTCATTATTATTATTATTCATTATTAATTTTATTCATTATTATTATTATTCATTATTATTATTATTATTCATTATTATTATTATTATTCATTATTATTCATTATTATTATTTTTATTTTTTTTCTTTTTATTACAATGTCGGCGTCTCCCACCGAGGCAGGGTGACCCAAAAAGAAAGAAAATCCCCAAAAAAAAAACTTTCATCATCATTCAACACTTTCACCACACTCATACATAATCACTGTCTTTGCAGAGGAGCTCAGATACGACAGCTGAGAAAAGTCCCTCCCAGCTGTCACTATCTCAGACCCTCCTTTAAAGTGCAGGCATTGTACTTCCCATTTCCAGGACTCAAGTCCAACTAAATCAATTAACTGGTTTCCCTGAATCCCTTCACACAATGTTACCCTGCTCACACTCCAACAGATCGTCATGTCCCAAAAACCATTCGTCTCCATTCACTCCTATCTAACACGCTCACACATGCTTGCTGGAAGTCCAAGACCCTCGCCCAAAACCTCCTTTACCCCTTCCTCCAACCTTTTCTAGGACGACCCCTACCCCGCCTTCCTTCCCTACAGATTTATACGCTCTCCAAGTCATTCTACTTTGATCCATTCTCTCTAAATGACCAAACCACCTCAACAACCCCTCTTCAGCCCTCTGACAAATACTTTTAGTAACTCCACACCTTCTCCTAATTTCCACATTCCGAATTTTCTGCATAATATTTACACCACACATTGCCCTTAGACAGGACATCTCCACTGCCTCCAGCCTCCTCCTCGCTGCAGCATTTGCAACCCATGCTTCACACCCATATAAGAGTGTTGGTACCACTATACTTTCGTACATTCCCTTCTTTGCCTCCATGGATAACGTTTTTGTCTCCACAGATACCTCAATGCACCACTCACCTTTTTTCTTTCATCAATTCTATGGTTAACCTCATCCTTCATAAATCCATCCGCTGACACATCAACTCCCAAATATCTGAAAACATTTACTTCTTCCATAATCCCTCTCTCCAATGTGATATCCAATTTTTCTTTATTTAAATCGTTTGATACCCTCATCACCTTACTCTTATCTATGTTCACTTTCAACTTTCTACCTTTACACACTCTCCCAAACTCGTCCACTAACCTTGCAACTTTTCTTTAGAATCTCCCATAAGCACAGTATCATCAGCAAAAGTAACTGTGTCAACTCCCATTTTGCATTTAATTCTCCAAAATTTAATCCACCCCTCTCCCCAACACCCTAGCATTTACTTCTTTTACAACCCCATCTATAAATATATTAAACAACCATGGTGACATACACATCCCTGTCTAAGACCTACTTTTACCGGAAGTAATCTCCTCTCTCCTACACACCCTAACCTGAGCCTCACTATCCTCATAAAAACTCTTACAGCCTTCAGTAACTTACTACCTATTCCATACACTTGCAACATTTGCCACATTGCTCCCCTATCCACTCTATCATATGCCTTTTCTAAATCCATAAATGCAATAAAACTTCTCTACCTTTATCTAAATACTGTTCACATATATGCTTCACTGTAAACACTTGATCTACACATCCCCTACCCATTCTAAAGCCTCCTTGCTCATCTGCAATCCTACTCTCTGTCTTACCTCTAATTCTTTCAATAATAACCCTGCCATACACTTTACCTGGTATACTCAGTAAACTTATTCCCCTATAATTTTTACACTCTCTTTTATCCCCTTCCCTTTATATAAAGGAACTATACATGCTCGCTGCCAATCCCTAGGTACCTTCCCCTCTTTCATACATTTATTAAACAAAAATACCAACCACTCCAGCACTATATCCCCCTGCTTTTAACATTTCTGTCATGATTCCGTCAATTCCAGCTGCTTTACCCCTTTCATTCTACGTAATGCCTCACGCACCTCCCCACACTCACATCCTGCTCTTCTTCACTCCTAAACGATGTTGTCCCTCCCTGGCCAGTACATGAAATTATCCCCTCCCTCTTTTCATCAACATTTAAAAGTTCCTCAAAATATTCCTGCCATCTACCCAATACCTCCAGCTCCCCATCTACTAACTCCCTACTCTGTTTTTAACTGACAAATCCATTCGTTCCCTAGGCTTTCTTACCTTGTTTATCTCCTCCAAAATTTTTCTTGTTTTCAGCAAAATTTCTTGACAGAGCCTCTCCGTTCTTTCATCCGCTCTTCTTTTGCACTCTCTCACCACTCTCTTCACCTTTCTTTTACTCTCCATATACTCTGCTCTTCTACTAACACTTCTGTTTTGTAAAAACCTCTCATAAGCTACCTTTTCTCTTTTATCACACCCTTTACTTCTTCATTCCACCACTCACTCCTCTTTCCTCCTGCACCCACCCTCCTATAACCACAAACTTCTGCCCCACATTCTAATACTGCATTTTTAAAACTATCCCAACTCTCTTCAACCCCCCCACTACTCCTACTTGCACTAGCCCACCTTTCTGCCAATAGTTCTTATATCTCACCCTAACTTCCTCCTCCCTTAGTTTATACACTTTTACCTCTCTCTTACTTGCTGTTGCCATTTTCTTTTTGTCCCATCTACCTTTTACTCTAACTGTAGCTACAACCAAATAATGATCTGATATATCCGTTGCCCCTCTATAAACATGTACATCCTGAAGCCTACTCATCAACCTTTTATCCACCAATACATAATCCAACAAACTACTTTCCTTACGTGCTATATCATACCTTGTATATTTATTTATCCTCTTTTTCATAAAATATGTATTACTTATTACCAAACCTCTTTCTACACATAGCTCAATTAATGGCTCCCATTTACATTTACCCCTGGCACCCCAAATTTACCTACTACTCCATCCACAACATTTTACCCACTTTAGCATTAAGATCCCCAACCACAATTACTCTCTCACTTGGTTGAAAACTCCCACACACTCACTCAACATTTCCCAAAATCTCTCTCTCCTCTACACTTCTCTTCTCCAGGTGCATAAACACTTACTATAACCCACTTTTCACATCCAACCTTTATTTTACTCCACATAATCCTTGAATTTATATATTTATATTCCTTCTTTACCTGCCATAACTGATTATTCAACATTATTGCCACTCCTTCTTTAGCTCTAACTCTATTTGAAACCCCTGATCTAATCCCATTTATTTCTCCTCACTGAAACTCTCCTACCCCTTCAGCTTTGTCTCACTTAAAGCCAGGACATCCAGCTTCTTTTCATTCATAACATCTACAATCATCTCTTTCTTATCATTCGCACAACATCCACGCACATTCAAACATCCCACTTTGACGATTTTCTTCTTCTTCTTTTTAGTAAGCTATACAGGAAAAGGGGTTACTAGCCCATTGTTCCCGGCATTTTAGTTGACTTTTACAACACGCATGGCTTACGGAGGAAAGATTCTTATTCCACTTCCCCATGGATATGAAAGGGAAAAGCAATAAGAACAAGAACTATTAAGATAAAATCAAAGAAAACTCAGATGAGTGTGTATACAATAAACGTGTACATGTTTGCGTAGTGTGACCTAAGTATAAGTAGAAGTAGCAAGACGTACCTGAAATCTTGCATGTTTATGAGACAGAAAAAAGACACCAGCAATCCTACCATCATGTAAAACAGTTTCAGGTTTCTGTTTCACAGTCACCTGGCAGGATGGTAGTACCTCCCTGAGTGGTTGCTGTCTACCAATCATTATTATTATTCATTATTATTATTATTATTATTATTCATTATTATTATTATTATTCATTATTATTATTATTATTATTCATTATTATTATTATTCATTATTATTATTATTCATTATTATTATTATTCATTAGTATTATTATTCATTATTAATATTCATTATTATTATTATTCATTATTATTATTATTCATTATTATTATTATTCATTATTATTATTATTCATTATTATTATTATTCATTATTATTATTCATTATTATTATTCATTATTATTATTATTATTCATTATTATTATTATTCATTATTATTATTATTCATTATTATTATTATTATTCATTATTCATTATTATTCATTATTATTCATTATTATTATTCATTATTATTATTATTCATTATTATTATTCATTATTATTATTCATTTTTATTATTATTCATTATTATTATTATTCATTATTATTATTCATTATTATTATTATTCATTATTATTATTATTCATTATTATTATTTTATATTCATTATTATTATTCATTATTATTATTATTCATTATTATTATCATTATTATTATTATTCATTATTATTATTCATTATTATTATTATTATTATTCATTATTATTATTCATTATTATTATTATTCATTATTATTATTCATTATTATTTATTATTATTAATATGGCATCTTCAAGACTAGTGAGACACTCTTAGTGATTTTAATGTGTACCTGCATGCCAGCACAGTGTAAGTATATTTAGGTACAGGTACACATAAGTATAATTATCAGAGTACGTAGTACATATAAAATATGCAATAACCTTAATACACTTTAAATTTTTGGAAAGTTTCCAGACATAACAGAGAGACGGAGCTCATGGAGGATGTAAACAAACAGTGGTGCGCGGAGGCCATATTGGCGAGTCAGGTGGTGGGAACCGTATAGCGAGTTTTGGTCATGATTTGAAATGTTCGTATTAGTGAAATGCCATAAAGCGGGGCCCTCCTGTATAGGATAACAAAGTGAGGTGCCTCTTCAAGGTGAGGTAGCGGGGTGGGCAGCAAACTGGTGCTAACCAAATTTTAATTCGTATTAAATATGGTCTGGTATCATTTTATAATTCATACTAAATTGAATTTTGTACCATTCATATTTGTAGTAATCGGAGCTTTGCTGTATACTTCTCCCTAATATTTACTAGGGAAAAAAATACATATGCCATTTGTATGCATGTCTGTACTCCACAAGAAGAGAAAATATTTCATATGGTACTGTTCTCAGGTTTGAATTTTATGTTTGACTAATAATTTTATGTTACACTATATATTATCTGGGGAATAGTATACAGTATGATTCCTTAATGATGATAATAGTTATCCATGTATAACGTTGGTTTAAAACTTGCAGCGGTGATGAAATTGAAGATGCTGTAGACCCAGTTAATGAATATCGTGATGACGAGACTAGTGCCAAGCCTGTCACAATATCCTCTACTACAACCAAAGCATCAATAGCACCTCCTGCAAAAAAATCTTCCAAACCCTCAAAAATGGTGGATTTAGGAGCAGCAGCAACTTTTGGCAAGGATGCTTCACAGCAGCCACAGGTACTTACTAAAATAGGCATTCCAAGTTTCCATATTTGTATGTATGTCCTCCTGCCTGCCTTAGCAGGAGATTACTGGAGAGGGTGGGGATGTTGCAGCTCAGTCTTTTCGTCTCTTGAGAATATTGACTACCCAATCAGTGTCTTTACTGGCCTAAAAAGCTTTGGGTTCAGTACACCACCACATTCTAGTACTCAGATTAGATCAGAATCAGAGGCCATGTTCTCCCTTAAATGAAATCTTACCCAAGTGACAGACACCAACTTGTGACCATTAATGATAGGGGTTCCATTATTTAGTGGCCTAGTGTTACAAAAAATGCGATATCTATCAAGAATAGACATCTCCAGTGAATACTAGAAAGGTCTGCCTCTCTAGCATTCAGCCTGTTACTGGGTTTTTGCAACAAGTAGTCAGCATCCTGGTCCAGTTATCCGTACAATTACAGTAAGATTTAATAGTGCTTCAGGATTACAACTGGTAGGCTACTAACTAAACAAAATAAAAATTAAGATGTTTATTAACACAGTTGTCTAGGTGGACAATATCAAAGTAAATCAATTTAATATAAATTAGGATATTAATTAGGATGTTAGCTCCTACACTTCTCTCGTATACAGTATTATTGTGCTGAAGGCACATATCATATCTTTATGGCTCTTAAGTACCGTCTGGTACATTGTCAGACATAATACTAATATACAGTGGACCCCCGAGTTTCGAAAGGTTCTTACTTCGTAAACATCGTGTTTCGTAAGCTTTTTACGACTTCGAGAATCGTAAAACCGCTCGTGTTTCGTAACGTATTAGACCTGTCCGCCTGCTCCGCGCCTGCGCGGGACGCAGGACGCCGCCAGTGAAGCATTGTTTACCATTGAGAGAACATTACCTAGCGCGCTCTTTCAAACATTCACACTACATTTGGTGTTTTTTTTGGTGCTTTAGTGATTGTCACTGTGAAATAAGTCACCATGGGTCCAAAGAAGCTTCCTAGTGGCACCCCTGTAGTAACATTCATGGAGGGAGTGTAGCATTCATTCAGGGAGTGTAGCAGGCATGCAGGGAGTTTAGCATTCATGCAGGGAGTTTAGCATACATGCAGGGAGTGTAGCAGCCATGCAGGGAGTTTAGCAGGTATGCAGGGAGTGTAGCATTCATGCAGGGAGTTTAGCATTCATGCAGGGAGTTTAGCATTCATGCAGGGAGTGTAGCATTCATGCAGGGAGTGTAGCATTCATGCAGGGAGTGTAGCATTCATGCAGGGAGTGTAGCATTCATGCAGGAGTGTAGCATTCATGCAGGAGTGTAGCATTCATGCAGGGAGTGTAGCATTCATGCAGGGAGTGTAGCATTCATGCAGGGAGTGTAGCATTCATGCAGGGAGTGTAGCATTCATGCAGGGAGTGTAGCATTCATGCAGGGAGTGTAGCATTCATGCAGGGAGTGTAGCATTCATGCAGGGAGTGTAGCAGGCATGCAGGGAGTGTAGCATTCATGCAGGGAGTGTAGCATTCATGCAGGGAGTGTAGCATTCATGCAGGGAGTGTAGCATTCATGTAGGGAGTGTAGCATTCATGTAGGGAGTGTAGCATTCATGCAGGGAGTGTAGCATTCATGCAGGGAGTGTAGCATTCATGCAGGGAGTGTAGCAGGCATGCAGGGAGTGTAGCAGGCATGCAGGGAGTGTAGCAGGCATGCAGGGAGTGTAGCAGGCATGCAGGAGTGTAGCAGGCATGCAGGGAGTGTAGCATTGATGCAGGGAGTGTAGCATTGATGCAGGGAGTGTAGCATTGATGCAGGGAGTTTAGCATTGATGCAGGGAGTTTAGCATTGATGCAGGGAGTTTAGCATTGATGCAGGGAGTTTAGCATTGATGCAGGGAGTTTAGCATTGATGCAGGGAGTTTAGCATTGATGCAGGGAGTTTAGCATTGATGCAGGGAGTTTAGCATTGATGCAGGGAGTTTAGCATTGATGCAGGGAGTTTAGCATTGATGCAGGGAGTTTAGCATTGATGCAGGGAGTTTAGCATTGATGCAGGGAGTTAGCAGGCATGCAGGGAGTGTAGCAGGCATGCAGGGAGTGTAGCAGGCATGCAGGGAGTGTAGCAGGCATGCAGGGAGTGTAGCAGGCATGCAGGGAGTGTAGCAGGCATGCAGGGAGTGTAGCAGGCATGCAGGGAGTGGGGATTTCCCTTTGTAGAGGCTGAAGAATTCCTCCCCCAACAAGTGTTTAATTGTGATGAAACAGGCCTGTTTTGGAAGAAAATGCCCAAGAGGACCTTCATTACTCATTACTCTAGCTTCCAGATGCCTGCAACTCTTCAATAAAGATAAGTAAATGTATATATATATCTTTCTTTCAACAAATCGGCCGCTTCCCACCAAGGCGGGGTGGCCCAAAGAGAAAAACAAAAGTTTCTCTTTTTAACTTTAGTAATGTATACAGGAGAAGGGGTTACTAGCCCCTTGCTCCCGGCATTTTAGTCGACTCTTACGACACGCATGGCTTACGGAGGAAGAATTCTGTTCCACTTCCCCATGTTTTTAATTATTTTATATGTGAATATTTTTTTGTGGAACGGATTAATTGTATTTACATTATTTCTTATGGGAAATAATGGTTCGAATTTCGAAAACTTCGTGTTAAGTACTAGCTCCTGGAACGGATTAATTATGATACTCGGGGGTCCACTGTATACAAGTGTAAGTGCTCCAGGTAGCTCGTTAATTCTTAAGACTCGACTTAAACAGTGACTGACTAAACGTCTTCACATAAACTAACTTCTTTACCAAACTGGCAATCAGAACAGCTTGCTTGAACAGTAAAATGACCGATTCACCGAACAGCAATATAACAAGAAGCAGCGGTACAGCATCAGGGACAAGGAGATAAAATAACGATCCTAACTGGTAACCTTCAACAGATCCTCCATAAAACTCCCTTAATACTGAATCTAAGTTCAGCATAACCAAAGCCCCAACTGTGACTGTGCACAGATGCCAGAACAAATTAGGTCAGAAGCTACAGCTCAGGACCTGGGTATCTTAGAGTGTCAGTGTGACACAATCTCAGTAAAACGTTAAAAATCACCAAGTCTAGGCTATGCTCTGTGAGCAGAGTTATGAGAACAGAGTCTAAACAATGAACAAACAACAAGAGAGAGCAAGAGGTAGGTGTAGCTCCATCCAGGACCAGCAAAGGAGAGAGGGAGGGAGGAAAGCGAGGCGATCTCCCTCGGGTGCTATCACGCCACTGGTCATGTGACTCGCCCAGCTACTGCCCAGCACTCCAGCAAGGAGCCGGCAATTAAACAAGCGAAGTGCTAGTTATCAAGGTAGTTAGCCAACTCACGTGCAGCTACTCAACATTCGAACAATAGGGAGCACAAAGTGTAAATGGTTACATCCTACCTAATAATATAAGCTAGGTCAAATAATTATATAAAGCCAGACACTTTCAATGTAGCTAATATTGAAAATACAGTGGTACCTCGACTTACGATATTTTTTCATTCCAGAATGCTGTTCAAGTGCCATTACCAAACGAATTTATCTCCTTAAGAAATGTTGTAAAATAGACTAGTCCTTTTAGACCCCCAAAATTACACTTACAAAAGCATTTAAAAAAATAAACTTACATAAAAGGGTGTGTTTGGGGACCATCGTAAGTCGAGGTACCACTGTATCAGCAATATAAAATATGAAAGGGTAAAATATACATTATATATAGTACAGTTGACCCCCGCCTAACGAGCACCTCGGAAATCGTACAATTATGTAAGTATAATATTGTAAGTGCTTGTGGAAGTGTATTTTTGGGGGTCTGAAATACTAACCTACGTGACATTATTTCTTAAGGAAGTAAATTCGTTCGGTAATGGCACTTGAGCAGGCTTCTGGAATAAATTTTACTCATTAGGCGGGGGTCCACTGTATATACATTGTGCCCCATTCAGGGATTGCAATACCTAGGCCATCTTCTTATGTTCTCTGCCATTTGCTATCTACATCAATGACCATCCTAATGCTTCCTAGAAACTTAAGCCAGTTCTGTTTGCAGATGACACAACTTTTGTCATTTAAAGTTCTGATTCATCCGCAATCAACAACACAGTAAATGCAGAACTTGCAAAAATATCTACAATACTTGGATTACAACTAACAAACTCACATTCATTATTGACAAGATCTTCTATATAATGTTTGGGAACAAAGCTAAAAATGTTAATTTGAGTATAAAAATAGACTATACAGCTGAGAGGCAGAATGAGGGTAAATTCTTGGGAATACTCCTGGAAAGCAAAGTAAAATTCATCACATACATCCACCAAAGGAGCCGACCTCAAAAAGAAGAAATGAAAGTTTTCTTTTTTACATTGGTAACTTATACAGGAAAAGCATTACTAACCCCTTGTTCCTGGTATTTTAGTCACTTACGATATGCATGGCTTATGGAGGAAGGATTCTTCTTCACTTTCATGGTGTTTTTGAAGTCTTATCATCAATATTTTGGCTGTTTAAGGTTGAACTGTACAATGTTACCTAACAGTCATACACAACCCGCACATATAAAAAAAGAGGAGCTTATGATGACGTTTCGGTCCGACTGGGACCATTTACAAAGTCACACTAACACAATGGACAGGTAGAAGGGGTATTTATAGGCAGGCAGACAGGGGAGGGCACAAGAAAGTGGTGGAGGGGTAATAATGAAGATAGTAGTAGTGGTAGTAGTAGTAGTAGTGGAGACAGTCATATTCTAGGAAAGGAGCACTGCAATGAAGCTGGCAGCCCACACAGGGTAGGGACAAGAACACAGAGGGGAAAAAATGAAAATAAAATAAAGGACAAATACAAGGCAAAAGAAAAGAAAGAAAACCCAGAGGAAAAAGAGGAGAAGGGGGAAGAGATAGAAGAGGAAGGAATCAAGTTAAGTCACGGGTGTTCTGAAGTTTGAAGCATTTAACAATGTAATGGGAGAGGAAAGCATCTACAGAGACAAAGCCAGGGTTGTCTGCCTGCCTATAAATACCCCTTCTACCTGTCCATTGTGTTAGTGTGACTTTGTAAATGGTCCAAGTCGGACCGAAACGTCGTCGTAAGCTCCTCTCTTTTTTTTTTTGTGTGTGTATTGTTCCAGTCATGGTATTGTGCTTTTTTTTTTTTTTTTTGCTAACAATCATAGGTATGTTATGAATAGATATTAAGTGTGGATCATTCATTATTAAAAACTAACATTAATGTAAATTCATTATGAATATGCATAATTTCCCTAGTCATACAAACATTTACATCAGATTTTCAGGCTTTTTTCATTTATGTTTAGTATTGGTTTCCTGCATCAGTGTCTAGCATGGGTCAGTCATCAAACTTTTAGGTTTCCCTGATGTGTGTCTTCTCCATCATGGCTGTATCATGGTAAAATCATTTACCATGGGTTTCTGTTTCTCAAACTATACATGTTGGAGCATAACTAAGTTCAGATTTTAATTCAGCATTCCAAATTTAGTAAGAAACATGTCTTTTTTAAACGTGAACTGAAACCTTTGTTGGCCATTGTAATCAGAGGTGTACCAACATAACCTAACTCTTCTTATTACTTGCATTTTCTTTAGCAGCTGTGATGACTATGCATGTTTGTAGATATTCAATTTCTTTGCTAATTCATGCTGTTTGGTTTGCAGTTGCAAACACCTTCAATACAAACACAAAGTAATGCCCTGTTGGAGGACTTGTTTGGGAATCCAACCAGCAATGGTATGTCTAGTCCTGCAAAAACCTCTCCAAGTGGTGCTGAAGATGATTTTGACCCCAGAGCAGGTGAAATCAGCAGTGAAAGCAGCAAAGCAGATTTTGGTGACTTTAATACAGCCTTTGCAAAAAATACAATAGACGCTTCAGGGTATGTACATATGCTTATGTATACCTAGTTTGACAGCTCTTTGGGTGTATGTTTTTTGTATTGAACATGTGTACAGGTCAGCCATCACTAATCCGGCATCATTGGGACCTGTAGTGTGCCGGATTAGTGAGTTTGCCATATTACAGAGTTGTTAGGTTAGAAAACACTTAATTAATCTATCAATAGAAAGACTTTCTGCTACATCTTCCTCATTTTCATCACTGCTTTCTCCTCCACTGGCTTCCTGCTGTGGATTTACAACCATCTGCACAATTTCTGAGTCAGTATAATGAAAAAATTTGAAATTATGCTAGCAGAAATTAGTGCCGGATTACTGATGGAACCGGATAACTGATTGCCGGATTACTGATGGCCGACCTGTATTAGCACTCACACTTTGTATGCATTTACTGTAGTAAAAAATATTTAGAATGTAGGTATTTATAAACCTTCTTAACCTGTAAACAGTCCACACGTATATATACATTCTCTTGCCCAGTGCCCCGAATATTTTGGATTTTTTTTTTTTTTTTTTTATAGAAATAAAGAGCACATTTTTCTAAGTGTTATAGGATAAAAAAAATTTAGGGTCAGTTCTTACCGAGATATGAGGCCGAGAAGTTGGCACTGGATGCTCACCTGACGGCAACATTGAGTCCTGCCGCTTGCAGAAGTGTTGCCGATATACCTTTTTTCTTGTTTTTATATTTCATATAATTTTTTTGTTCTGATAATGACAATTTATAGTAGTTCTTGTTATTTCATAACCAATCTTTGTTCTAACACTAATATTAGGTACTGAAATTGTACTCAAATTGTCACAAAAACATTTACACCTGCCTTGGTCATTTACTATTGTCTAGGAATACAGTGGACCCCCGAGTAACGAACACCCCGGAAATCATACAACTATGTAAGTATAATATTGTAAGTGCTTGTGGAAGTGTATTTTTGGGGGTCTGAAATAGACTAACCTACGTGACATTATTCCTTAAGGGAGTAAATTCGTTCGGTAATGGCATTTGAGCTGGCTTCTGGAATGAAGTTTTTACGTTACTCGGGGGTCCACTGTATATACAAAGTATTTATAGGTCCCAGCAATGTTTTGGATACGTGGGAGTACTATATAATAATGTTGTGTGGGGTTCGAGAGAGATAAATAGGTTGTCAAAGGATACTCCTTGTAGGGTATTTACGGTATATTTACGAGTCTGTGAGAGGAGGTGTACCAGGCTACGTCTGTCCAGCTGGGTGTCGGCCTAGAAGTGAGGCCGACGCCTCTGGGTGAGCTTACACATGCGCAGAGTCTCTGACGTCAGTGGGTATTGTGACGTCATAGGCTTCAAGGGATCTTACATCTAAAGGCTGGTCTTACATCATATACTACACAAGTATAGTACAATTAGTTCATATACTACACAAGCATAATACATATGTTATATAAGACAGCTCGGTTACACTACCGTATGTCATCTCGACATACTAGACAACTCTATAGGCTGAACAGACAGATGGCACTGGGTGAATCTATACAATAGCAAACACATTATAACTTAGAACTAATCAAGATTAATCTTACTATCGCACTTCTTGAGTTAATGCATTATATATATATTACAATTACAATTTGATCGATCAATTTGCATTCATGCACTCAGCGGGTTCTGAGGAAGAATAAATATATTTACGAGGAAGAAGTTTTAACAGAAAAAAAAAATCTCGGCTAGCACGGTCAACTGTTAAAACTCAGAACTCGAAAGAACATGAACACACACACACAAAAAAATTCTAGATATTGAACACTTAATTACAAAACACACAGGCGACAATTTCTCTTAACTCAATCATCTAATTATACAGTCTATTTACATTTAACCCCAACTCTGCTAGAGTAAGATTTACATATGCAGAATGGTTATCCTCTCTGGGTGGATCAAAATCTTTTGCTATTGGCAACTCATACCTAGGTTGATTAGCTTCTACATGGGTATTTACACAAGAAACTTGAGGATTTCTCAATACTTGTCGTGTACATAAGCAGTAACGACAATCAGGTTGTTCCTCTGACTCACTACTAGAAGTTGAAGGTACAGGGTCAGACGGATTATCATTTCAGTCACAACAGTCTGGTTGCCCAGGGGCTTCGTCTTCGTCACATACTAACTTCATGTGATCTAAATGCGATTCTTTACACTTTTTTTTTTTTTCTAAATGCGATTCTTTACACTTACCCGTACTTTTCTCTAACTTTATACTTATTGCCATTGATATGTTCGACTACTCGATACGGGCCAACAAACTTTTGGTCTAATTTAGGCATTGCAGAAGTTTTATTAAAGTTAGTAATCATTACTCTCGAACCTACTTTAATTTTAGTTGGTTTAGCTCGAGAATTACTTACTCTAGTAAATTCTACTGTTGACTTATGAAGCGTTTCACGGATTCTTCTGAAAACACACTGAGCTTGGCTGGTATGAGTTGCTATGAAATCATCAGGATTATACGACGGTTTTGGGTTAGAATATAGCAACTCATAAGGCAAACGCTTGTCAACACCATACAAGGCGTAATGTGGCATATCACCTATAGAAGCATTAAAAGCAGAATTTATTGCACATTGAACATCGGGTATAACTTCATCCCAGGTTGAACTATTGGGATTGACAGTGGCTCTAAAGACATCGAGTACTTTTTTATTGGTTCTCTCTGCTAAACCATTGCTGGCAGGATGGTGGGGAACAATGGTTGATTTAGTAATCTTATACAAGGCACATAGGTTTTCTAGAATCTCGTTGCAAAACTCGCCTCCATTATCGGACACTAAGGATTTAGGGTGGTATGTCTACAGATTATACGTTCCTTAAACGCTTTAGCTACTGTCTCGGCAGTCTTGTCTGGAATAGGAACTAACTCGCAATATCTGGTGAAATGATCGACTCATCATAATAATAATAATAATAATACTTTGAGACATGGTACAATGATACATGGTAGACAAGAAATATAGTTAGTAATGAGATGTACATGCCAAAGCCCTAATATGCTGTGCATTGCATCGTACATTGAAAATTATTTAGCAAATCTATTGCAACTCTTTCCCAAAGCTCACTGGTAGTGGGATACATTTGGATAGGATTGGGACCATTAATATTACCCTTGTGTTTCATACAAACACTACACTTCTTAACATACTCGGTAATATCAGTTGCCATACGAGGCCAAAAGTACTTCAATCTGGCTTGTTTAATCAAACGATCCATACCAGGGTGTGCAACACCTGGTGCGTCGTGAATTAGCTGTAAAGCTACTTTTACTAGTGACTGAGGAATTACTAACTGG
Source organism: Cherax destructor (assembly GCA_009830355.1). Lineage (NCBI taxonomy): Eukaryota > Metazoa > Arthropoda > Malacostraca > Decapoda > Parastacidae > Cherax > Cherax destructor. The sequence goes on along the minus strand of WNWK01009707.1, from coordinate 51,496 downwards.
TATGCCTGTCTACTAGGTGTTCCCAGCTCGGTTATGCGATACAATAATTCTTGGTTCATAACAAAGTCACTGATAGGTGCTGGTGGCTTCACAGTAAGAATAAGATCTTCCTGAAGCAGGAATCGATATGATCTATAAAAACCTGCTAAGCCCACAAAGGATCTTACGGCATCAGCAGTTTTGGGAGTTGGAAAATTCAATACTGCATTTACTTTACTTCGGTCAGTCATAACCCCTCTAGGAGTGACTACATGACCCAGAAACTTAATTTCTGATCTGAAAAATTGACATTTAGACAGTTTGATCTTTAGATTGGCTTCTTCAAGCTTACTCAGTACCTTCTCCAGTCTTTCTAAATGCTTATTTACATCCTCGGACATAACAATTACGTCATCTAAATATACCATTAGTTCTTTGCCTATAAGACCTCTAAAGATATTAGTCATGAGCCTCGAGAATGTGATAGGCGAGGATCTTAATCCAAAGCCATTGACAGAATTCGAAATGACCTGTTGGAGTGGAGAATGCGGTGAGCTCTTGGCTATCCTCGTGAAGAGGGACTTGCCAAAACCCTTGTAACAAATCGAGGGTCGAGAAGACCTTATTATCTCCGATATTACGTAACAGGTCGCCAAGTACAGGAAGTGGGAAACGATCTGGAATCGTTTTCGCGTTTAGCTTCCTAAAGTCAATCACTGGGCGCCAAGTACCGTCCTTCTTAGGTACTAGGATTAAGGGCGCATTCCAGGGGGAGTTGCTAGGTACGATAACACCATCGTCAAGCATCTTATTGATTAATTCCTCTGCGACAGTGACTTGTGAATGCGGCATCCTGTACGCAGGTACATAAATTGGTCTGGTACCAGGTTCAAGTGGGATACGATGGGACAGTAGGTTCGTTAAACCCATCTTCTCACCTGGTAAGGCAATTGCTCTATGGTGTTTATTCAACAACCATCCGACTTTGTCTGGGAAGTCAGTGGGAGCTAACTCTTTCTCTTCTACTGGTGGAATAGAATGGTCCGGTGAAGTGGATGGGTCCTCCCCGGTTGAAATAGCACTGACCCACTGGTCAGGTGACAACTCATCCTCAACCGAATAGGGTAAGGGTAGTGAACAAGGTCAACAATGTTGGTATTGGCTCTGAGTCGAACACTGTGACCCAAGGTATTAGCGACAAGCAGGAATATCTTTCTGTCTTGGACAGTATGTAAAGATGGCTCAACAAATAAACCCTTTACTCTGCAGGAATCACTGTCAACTAGGACATTGTCACCATCTGGAACATGGGGACAACAACAGACACTAGTGAGGGCACTAGCTGCTACAGAGGTATCTTTCTGCAGATGGCACGTGGCGTCGACGAGATGGCATTACTAATTCCAAATAATTGTTTTCCGACAAGGCGTCCCCTGTGGAGAAACTACTTGAATTAGCCGGCATTGCAGAGATAGACTCAGCACTCAAGTGCCCGGGATACTTCCGGCACCTGAGTAGGCTGGGCACTATTTCATGTCTAAAATTGTTGAAGGTGGAACACAGACTGGAGTGACAAGGTTCCAGTGCCTGGCCACTTGGCAACGCTACTAGATAACAAATCGTCTTGCAAGGACCTAATCCAATTATTAACTCTGCAGCTGTATGGCAGACCTCGGATCCAAGTTGATAACCCCAAAATGGTACAACTAGGTCATCAATTTGTGCATGCCATCGGTAAGGAGCAAGCACAATTGGGAAATCTCTCATGGCAGCAAATCCGAGTAGAAGGTCACCAGGGAAACAAATCTTATCAACGACAAGGAAGGAAGCAGTTAAATCTCCACCTTGGATGGAGAAAGTAAGAGTGGTCTGACCTCTGACATGAAATTTGAGAACCCCAACACCACGAAGGGTGGACACACGAGCTGGTTCTCGAGGAGGACATGTTTTAGCTGCTTATCCCTAAACAAACTAGACCTGATGATATTGACTTGTGCCCCAGAATCCATAAACACATGGACGGGCGCACCATACACGGATCCTTCTACAAAAGGACCCATATTTGCATTTGAACTAATATGCAAACAAGACGGCGGATTTTCATCAGTAAAGGTTTCTTCCACCTCATCTCCAAAATTATCATTATCGATCACTGGAATTTCATCATTAATTATCTCATTTATCTCATCTATAGGGCAATCGTCATCAGTTACTGGAATTTCATCATTAATTAATGGAGTTGCATCACCGAATCCTCTCCATCGAGATCACACAGAGCCTCGAAGGAATTTTGGATGGGGATGGAGTACTGTATCTCCGACTGTCACCACGAATTGGTTTGACTGGGGCGCTCGGTTCCCGAGTTAGATAATAATAATAATAATATTTTTATTTCAATGCATGATACAAGTGTACATTGTTATTGGTAGTTACAATTATAAAACTGTATTGCAAGGAGAGCCACTGGCATGCCATGGCATTAGGGGCAGCTTATTCTAAAGACTTATTCACTAAAGACTTAATGCTAGAGAAATTGATTGAGTTTATTCTAGTTCTGTATTATTTAAAATTTCAATCTGATTATACAACAATAAAAAAGACAATACAAGAAAATTGGTTGACTTTAGTCTAGTTGTATATTTTATTTCAAGTTACAATATGTTGATGCTATACTAGTATAATAACAAAACTAGAAAATTTATTGAGTTTCTTCTAGTTATATATTTTATTTCAATTTAACAAAATGATGATACTATAATATTTTAAATGAACAATATGATGAAAGATATTGCAACAAGTGTTAAGGAGGATGACATATAAAATTGAGATTATCTTAAGTAAAATAACATTGGGTTTGAAAGTTTGTTACAGTATGAGTTTTAGTATAGTGTGAGTAGGTGATTTTGAGAAGTCTTGAATTGATTTTCGGACAAGGTTAACTTAATATTTACTGGTAATGAATTCCAGATTCTGGGGCCCTTTATGTGCATAGAATTTTTACATTGGTTAGTATGGACTCGGGGTATGTCAAAAAGTGATCTGTGTCTTGTGTCATGGTCGTGGGACCTATTAAAGTTGTTGAGGAGAATTTTGAGCGGAGGGTTGATATTAGCATGTAGAGTTTTACGTATGTAGATGGCACATGAATAGGTGTGAATATTTTTTACGGTGAGTAGTTTTAATGTTCTGAATATAGGTGGAGTATGAGAACTGCGCTTGGTTCTGGTTATTAGGCTGAGAACCACGGCCTCTATTACCCCTTCTATTTCTACTGTATGAGCGTCCACGGAAGGATCTGGAATACACTCGGTTATTTAAAGCATTACACTCAGATGTGTCATGACCAGCATCCTGTGATAAGTGCAATAAGGTAATTCTGGATAGGGCTCTTCGACAGTACGCGTTTCTTAGAGGCATTGTCAGGACAGTTTACTGCAATATGTCCTCTATAACCACAGTTGTAGCAGGTATGTCTGCTGTGGTCACTATAGGTACTACGATACTACGAGCATACGACTTATTACACTCCCTTTGGATGATGAACGGAACGATAGTTACTAGGACCTTGCCGTGTTGCAAAAACGACAGGCGGGACTGGTGTTGTAGCTCAGGTAATGTGGATTGTACCGACCTACGGTGGGGGAACGATTTAGGAGGACACAAATCACGGACATGTCCAAGAGCTTCGAGTGGTTCTACCTGACTGTTAAGGGACTTGCCTTATAAGCATATCTGCTGTAGGCGGCATCAATTGCAATGGCACCCACAAATTTCCCCTGACCAACCATCCATTACATGGCCATAAGGGAAGAAGGAAGATTTTGGAACCCAGTCGCAAACGATGATAGGAGGGCATCGAACCGGAAGGCGAATTGGCACAACTCTTCATCGGGCCTGGGGAAATCGCGTTCACTAATTCCTTTAAGTACGAAAAAAACGGATCTACAGCTTCCTTAGGATTGAGAAACTTACGTAATCTGGATTCATATTCTTCCCATTTTGTTAGACCTTTAACCCTTTCGGGTTTTGCCGTACAAATCGGCTTACGCCCCAGGGCGTTTGACGCCCCGGGTACGCAAAATTCTAGCGGCTTCAAATCGAGCGGGAAATCGCTGGTAGGCCTACATGTGAGGGGAATGGGTCTGCGTGGTCAGTGTGCGCAGTAGGAAAAATCGGGGGAGCCAGTGGTGCATTTTGACACCATTTCAGCCCCGCCTTGTCCCCATGAATCGCAGCAAAAACACCTTACCCTCGGCTAATTGGGACATTATTATTCCCCAGTGACAGTTCTAACAGTGATGGGGATGTCAGTAAAAGGTGACTTTCGGTTTGGGCGTGGTTGTGCCGGGAAAATAATTGGATAATACGGTAATAGTGAAGAAAACCCAGACGACCCACAACCTTCCACCTCTGGTGCTTTTTCCGCTTGTTCACGTTCAATTGTACCAGAACGAAAGGGGGAAATGTTATTTACTCATACCCAGGACTCAGATGTGAGCAATGGTGATGATAGTGATAGTGATTTTGAACTCCAAGCTCTTAAAAACAGTTCCAGTAGCGGAGTGAAGTGGAATATTCACCAGTGAAGCGTCAGTATATACGACGGTATATGCGCTCTGGTAGTGTGATATGCTCTTCCAAGGGTTAAGTACATCTAGGAGTACATCCTGGGGTACAACAGGCACAGATAGTGAAAACGAAGATGATAGTGCTGCAATTGGTATGAGAAATGTGCATGCATCTGGTGGTGGTAGTGGTGGTGCCAGGCGGGAGGCACCAGCAGTGGACCATGCTGCCACCCACGCCGCTGACTCAGCTCAGCTACAACAAAAAGGCCACCCTCACCCACCCACCCACCACACCAACCTGCACAACCACAAACTCCACAACCACCTGTCAATATCCAGTACCCACCAGCGACCGCCAATGGGATTGGCAGGGAGCTCAAATTTTATTCCCAATCCCCATCAGTTTGATGAAAGTCAAAGTGGAATCGCCCATCTTGTCCACTTGGGAACAATGCCACTGAACTGGAATGCTTTGAATTATTCTTTGATGAACCCCTGATGGATATTATTGTCAGGAAAGCAACAGATACTTCGATTACACCATGGGAAACACAATACTTTCACCAGGATCACGTCTACACCAGTGGAAAGAAACAACTGTGGCTGAGATGTATCTTTTTTTTTGCCACAATAATGCTTATGCCGCATGTTTATAAGCACAGTGTCAAATCATACTGGTGACAGACCCCGTTTCAACCCCAGGTTTCAGTGATATTATACCAGTGAATCGATTTGTGCTTCTGTTACGCATGTTACATTTATCAGACAAAACCAGGCCTGACAGAAACGACAAGGTTATATAAGATTAGGAATGTGTTTGTGTACCTGAAACAGAAATTCAATATGTATTTTTATCCCTTCAGGAAGCTTGTTATTGATGAGTCTTTGATTTTATTCAAAAAAGGGAGACTGTCGTTCAAGCAGTATATACCAAGCAAGAGGAAACGCTTTGGTATAAAGTTGTTTTTACTTTGTGATTGCTACAGTGGTCTTGTATTGGTATTATTGTGTACACTGGAGGGGAATACATTGCAAGATACCAGGAAGTTTTGGGTATCTCTGGTGATGTGGTTAGAACAATGATGGAACCATATCTTGGTAAGGGGCATATATTATATACTGATAACTGGTACACAAGCCCCTCCCTCAGTGATTTTTTCGAGTGAACATGACAGATGGGGTGGTACAGTGCGTGCAAATCGTAAGCATATGCCCCAGGTTTGATGCAGGCACTCGTAAGGTGAGGTGCAGGCATTTTCTGCCAATGACATCATGGCATTTCGGTGGGAAGACAAACGAGATGTCACACTGTTGTCATCAGTTCACCCCCCAATGAAATGGCAGACACTGGGGGAGGGTGAATAAAGAGACCATGAACCCATTCTAAAACCTGCAGCTGTGATGGACTACATCTCAATATGCGTTCAGTGGACAAATGTGACATCAGATTGGGTTTGCTGATTGCGTCGAAGAGTTATAAGTGGTACATAAAACTCTTTTTCCATATTCTGGACATTTCAATGCTCAATGCTTATAATATGTATAAGCTGAAGACCAGAAACAAACCACCATATGGTGAATTTTGTTTGTCTTTGGTAACAAATAATATTCAAGTACCAATATTAGCACCTGCAATAGAACACCGCCCACGAAATTATGAACAAATACCCTCTCGCCCGAGGCCTGGTTATCACTACCTAATGAAACTGCCTGCTACCCTTTCAAGACAAAGGCTCAGAAGAGGTGCCATGTCTGTGCACCAAAACAAAAAACGTCCTCAACAACGCAGAACCTCGTTTTATGTGGGAGTGTAGAGTACCATTATGCATGACACCATGTTTCAAAGAGTTCCACAAGCTCCACCACTTCTAGGAACATGTCCAGTGACTGTATATATGTATATATATGATAGAAAAATAGTAATAAACAATCTTTGACATTGTTACTTTTTGTAAACATGTTTTGTAAACAATGTAATGAAAACAAAGTTTGTGTAGTTATTGTGGGGGTAAATAACGAGTGAATATTTGAAAACAGCACTTGTATTGGTCTCGCAGACCATAAAAAATTATTTGAAAAAAAAAAAAATAAAAAAATAAAAAAAAAAAAAAAAAAAAAAAATTACCGCCCCAAAGTCACCGATGTTGCCGTACATGGCTCATTTTTTCTCAACTTCAATCATTTATATCTCGGTAAGTATTGATCGCAGAAAATTTTTTTTAGCCTATTAGATTTAAATTTACCCTTTCAGGTTGAGGTTTATTCTTAATCCTTCAGGGTCAAATTTAAAAAAAAAAAAAAAAATTTCTTATGAAAGAAATTTTTTTTTTTTTTTTTTCTCGACCCTGGAAGGTTAAATTGAGGCCTCGGAAAGAAATCTTTTATACCAAACAGGGTTAAACATTATTAGCAGCTGGCACCTGGCCAAGGATTCTTTCGCCATAGTGATAAAAGGCGCTCCTCTGATGGAGGA
>WNWK01009707.1:0-44376 GCA_009830355.1 Cherax destructor | reverse complement strand
GTTCCAGGAGCTTGTTCTTAACGTGAAATATTCGAAAGGCGATTTAATTTTTCCCATAAGAAATAATAGAATTACAATTAATCCGTTCCTGCTGTCAGGAGGCATGACAAAATAGTACTTCACTGTGAAGCTAATATCAACTCGACAGCTTATTTATCTATCGCAATTCATCTAATATTACATAATAAACAATCTAAATAACATAAAAACCTGATATACACTCTAGAATGAATAAAATATGTATGTCATTATGAATGTGGTGGCTGGGAAGGATGGTGGTGGCGAGCATTCTCGCTACAGCTGTGAAAACATCTTCCCATTCTTTCCTTCTTCAGACGTGTTAGTATAAGAGAAAACGGAGTTTGTAATGCTATCTGCATTAGATCACTTCGTCAGCTTCACGGAGTGAACACAAATCGTACGTGTCAGGCTGGTAACAGCAACAACAACTGATTTGTTTACAAAACTCCCTCCCGAACCTTCATTTAATCTTGTTTACTCACCACTGCCTCTACCACCACTGCCTCTACCACCACTGCCTCTACCACCACTGCCTCTACCACCACTGCCTCTCACCACTGCCTCTACCACCACTGCCTCTACCATCACTGCCTCTACCACCACTGCCTCTACCACCACTGCCTCTACCACCACTGCCTCTCACCACTGCCTCTCACCACCACTGCCTCTCACCACCACTGCCTCAACCACCACTGCCTCTACCACCACTGCCTCTACCTCCACTGCCTCTACCACCACTGCCTCTACCACCACTGCCTCTACCACCACTGCCTCTACCACCACTGCCTCTACCACCACTGCCTCTACCACCACTGCCTCTCACAACTGCCTCTACCACCAATGCCTATGACCACTGCCTCAACCACCACTGCCTCTTACCACTGCCTCTCACCACTGCCTCTCACCACTGCCTCTCACCACTTCCTCTACCACCACTGCCTCTACCACCACTGCCTCTACCACTACTGCCTCTCACCACTGCCTCTACCACCACTGCCTCTACCACCACTGCCTCTCACCACTGCCTCTACCACCACTGCCTCTCACCACTGCCTCAACCACCACTGCCTCTACCTCCACTGCCTCTCACCACTGCCTCTACCTCCACTGCCTCTACCTCCACTGCCTCTCACCACTTCCTCTACCACCACTGCCTCTACCACCACTGCCTCAACCACCACTGCCTCAACCACCACTGCCTCAACCACCACTGCCTCAACCACCACTGCCTCAACCACCACTGCCTCAACCACCATCTCCCCCATGCCTCTACCACCACTGCCTCTACCACCACTGCCTCTACCACCACTGCCTCTACCACCACTGCCTCTACCTCCACTGCCTCTACCTCCACTGCCTCTACCTCCACTGACTCTCACCACTGCCTCTCACCACTGCCTCTACCACCACTGCCTCTACCACCACTGCCTCTACCACCACTGCCTCTACCACCACTGCCTCTCACCACTGCCTCTACCACCACTGCCTCTACCACCACTGCCTCTCACTTAATGAACAAACTCCAAACAATTATAATTAAGTGTGAAATGTCTGGATGAGCGTGCAGGGTATTGTTCTCCAAGCGCCTGGGCGGAGAGGTGATGGACACACTTGTTCGAATAGTGATATTTTGTTCGCATGACGATGTAGATTTTCTTGTTCTAATGACGATTTGTTCGACTGCCGAGCCGTTCGAATAGCGGGGGTCCACTGTATTTAATTTAACACATAACACTTCCTAGGATAAGGGTTACACACCCAGGATATCTCAAAATTTCTTTAACTGGCTAAAATGTTCTCAAACACACGGAATTGTCTCTAGATTATCTGAAAAATAAAACAACAACACAATAATTGTCTCTAGGCTGCAAAAAATTTGACTGAAGCGTGGTGTAGTGGTGGATGTTTTTGTCTGGTCCACTCGTTGACATCTTGACGAATTGTGCATAAATCGATGAACTACGAACCTAGGCTTTCTAAAGTTGGCACAAATAGTTCAGAAGAAACACACTCAGGACGCTCGACCCCGTTCGTAGCCAATAACTGCTTGCAGGACCCAGTTAAGGGTGAAATTATCCACACCGTAATCGAAAGATTTACGGGCCCTTTGCTGGCACCACTTGTTGTGTGGGGTTCGAGAGAGATAAATAGGTTGTCAAAGGATACTCCTTGTAGGGTGGTTACGGTATATTTATGAGTCTGTGAGAGGAGGTGTACCAGGCTACGTCTGTCCAGCTGGGTGTCGGCCTAGAAGTGAGGCCGACGCCTCTGGGTGAGCTTACACATGCGCAGAGCCTCTGACGTCAGTGGGTATTGTGACGTCATAGGCTTCAAGGGATCTTACATCTAAAGGCTGGTCTTACATCATATACTACACAAGTATAGTACAATTAGTTCATATACTACACAAGTATAATACATATGTTATATAAGACAATAATAGGTAATAATAGGTAGTAGGTTGGTAGTCAGCAACCACCCAAGGAGGTACTACCGTCCTGCTAAGTGAGTGTAAAATGAAAGCCTGTATTTGTTTTACATGATGGTAGGATTGCTGGTGTCTTTTTTCTGTCTCATAAACATGCAAGATTTCAGGTACGTCTTGCTACTTACACTTAGGTCACGCTACGCAAACATGTACATGTTTATGTATACACACTCATCTGAGTTTTCTTTGATTTTATCTTAATAGTTCTTGTTCTTATTCCTTTTCCTTTCATATCCATGGGGAAGTGGAATAAGAATCTTTCCTCCGTAAGCCATGCGTGTTGTAAAAGTCAACTAAAATGCCGGGAACAATGGGCTAGTAACCCCTTTTCCTGTATAGCTTACTAAAAATAAAAAGAAGAAAACCGTCAAAGTGGGATGTTTGAATGTGCGTGGATGTTGTGCGAATGATAAGAAAGAGATGATTGTAGATGTTATGAATGAAAAGAAGCTGGATGTCCTGGCTTTAAGTGAGACAAAGCTGAAGGGGGTAGGAGAGTTTCAGTGGGGAGAAATAAATTTGATTAGGTCAGGGGTTTCAAATAGAGTTAGAGCTAAAGGAGGAGTGGCAATAATTTTGAATAATCAGTTATGGCAGGTAAAGAGGGAATATAAATATATAAATTCAAGGATTATGTTGAGTAAAATAAAGGTTGGATGTGAAAAGTGGGTTATAGTAAGTGTTTATGCACCTGGAGAAGAGAGGGGAGAGAGAGAGAGAGATTTTGGGAAATGTTGAGTGAGTGTGTGGGGAGTTTTGAACCAAGTGAGAGAGTAATTGTGGTTGGGGATCTTAATGCTAAAGTGGGTAAAAATGTTGTGGAGGGAGTAGTAGGTAAATTTGGGGTGCCAGGGGTAAATGTAAATGGGGAACCATTAATTGAGCTATGTGTAGAAAGAGGTTTGGTAATAAATAATACATATTTTATGAAAAAGAGGATAAATAAATATACAAGGTATGATATAGCACATAAGGAAAGTAGTTTGTTGGATTATGTATTGGTGGATAAAAGGTGATGGGTAGGCTTCAGGATGTACATGTTTATAGAGGGGCAACGGATATATCGGATCATTATTTGGTTGTAGCTACAGTTAGAGTAAAAGGTAGATGGGACAAAAAGAAAATGGCAACAGCAAGTAAGAGAGGTAAAAGTGTATAAACTAAGGGAGGAGGAAGTTAGAGTGAGATATAAGCAACTATTGGCAGAAAGGTGGGCTAATGCAAGTATGAGTAGTGGGGGGGTTGAAGAGAGTTGGGATAATTTTAAAAATGCAGTATTAGAATGTGGGGCAGAAGTTTGTGGTTATAGGAGGGTGGGTGCAGGAAGAAAAGAGGAGTGAATGGTGGAATGAAGAAGTAAAGGGTGTGATAAAGGAGAAAAAGGTAGCTTATGAGAGGTTTTTACAAAACAAAAGTGTAAATAGAAGAGCAGAGTATATGGAGAGTAAAAGAAAGGTGAAGAGAGTGGTGAGAGAGTGCAAAAGAAGAGCGGATGAAAGAATGGGAGAGGCTCTGTCAAGAAATTTTGCTGAAAACAAGAAAATTTTTTGGAGTGAGATAAACAAGGTAAGAAAGCCTAGGGAACGAATGGATTTGTCAGTTAAAAACAGAGTAGGGGAGTTAGAAGATGGGGAGCTGGAGGTATTGGGTAGATGGCGGGAATATTTTGAGGAACTTTTAAATGTCGATGAAAAAAGGTAGGCGGTAATTTCATGTACTGGCCAGGGAGGTACAACATCGTTTAGGAATGAAGAAGAGCAGGATGTGAGTGTGGGGGAGGTGCATGAGGCATTATGTAGAATGAAAGGGGGTAAAGCAGCTGGAACTGACGGGATCATGACAGAAATGTTAAAAGCAGGGGGGGATATAGTGCTGGAGTGGTTGGTATTTTTGTTTAATAAATGTATGAAAGAGGGGAAGGTTCCTAGGGATTGGCAGAGAGCACGTATAGTTCCTTTATATAAAGGGAAGGGGGATAAAAGAGAGTGTAAAAATTATAGGGAAATATGTTTACTGAGTATACCAGGTAAAGTGTATGGCAGGGTTATTATTGAAAGAATTAGAGGTAAGACAGAGAGTAGGATTGCAGATGAGCAAGGAGGCTTTAGAGTGGGTAGGGGATGTGTAGATCAAGTGTTAACAGTGAAGCATGTATGTGAACAGTATTTAGATAAAGGTAGAGAAGTTTTCATTGCATTTATGGATTTAGAAAAGGCATATGATAGTGGATAGGGGAGCAATGTGGCAAATGTTGCAAGTGTATGGAATAGGTAGTAAGTTACTGAAGGCTGTAAAGAGTTTTTATGAGGATAGTGAGGCTCACGTTAGGGTGTGTAGGAGAGAGGGAGATTACTTCCCGGTAAAAGTAAGTCTTAGACAGGGATGTGTAAAGTCACCATGGTTGTTTAATATATTTATAGATGGGGTTGTAAAAGAAGTAAATACTAGGGTGTTGGGGAGAGGGTTGGGATTAAATTATGGGGAATTAAATGCAAAATGGGAGTTAAAACAGTTACTTTTTGCTGATGATACTGTGCTTATGGGAGATTCTAAAGAAAAGTTGCAAAGGTTAGTGGACGAGTTTGGGAGAGTGTGTAAAGGTAGAAAGTTGAAAGTGAACATAGATAAAAGTAAGGTGATGAGGGTATCAAACGATTTAAATAAAGAAAAATTGAGTTGTGCGTTGAGGTATCTGTGGAGACAAAAAACGTTATCCATGGAGGCAAAGAAGGGAATGTATGAAAGTATAGTGGTACCAACACTCTTATATGGGTGTGAAGCATGGGTTGCAAATGCTGCAGCGAGGAGAAGGCTGGAAGCAGTGGAGATGTCCTGTCTAAGGGCAATGTGTTGTGTAAATATGCAGAAAATTCGGAATGTGGAAATTAGGAGAAGGTGTGGAGTTACTAAAAGTATTTGTCAGAGGGCTGAAGAGGGGTTGTTGAGGTGGTTTGGTCATTTAGAGAGAATGGATCAAAGTAGAATGATTTGGAGAGCATATAAATCTGTAGGGGAAGGAAGGCGGGGTAGGGGTCGTCCTAGAAAAGGTTGGAGGGGAGGGAGGGGGTAAAGGAGGTTTTGTGGGCGAGGGGCTTGGATTTCCAGCAAGCATGTGCGAGCGTGTTAGATACGAGTGAATGGAGACGAATGGTTTTTGGAACATGACGATCTGTTGGAGTGTGAGCAGGGTAACATTTTGTGAAGGGATTCAGGGAAACCAGTTAATTGATTTAGTTGGACTTGAGTCCTGGAAATGGGAAGTACAATGCCTGCACTTTAAAGGAGGGGTCTGGGATAGTGACAGCTGGGAGGGACTATTCTCAGCTGTCGTATCTGAGCGCCTCTGCAAAGACAGTGATTATGTATGAGTGTGGTGAAAGTGTTGAATGATGATGAAAGTATTTTCTTTTTGGGGATTTTCTTTCTTTTTGGGTCACCCTGCCTTGGTGGGAGACGGCCGATTTGTTGAAAAAAAAAAAAACTACTATAGTTTTACATACAAACTAGGGCATACAAAAACTGAGGTTCCACTGTACATTTTTCTTATTTAAAAACCCATAACAAAAAATTTTTTGGAGCTGGAATGGATTAATGGCATTTCAATTAATTTCAATGAGGAAAATTTATATGATATACAGTGGACCCTCGGTTTTCGTTCACCTCCAAACTTGAGCAATTATGTAAATGTATTTTTATAAGAGCTTTTAAGTGTATTTTTGGGGTTCTGACACAACTAATCTAATTTACATTGTCCTTATGGGAACAAATTCGTTCGGTAATGGCACTGAAACAGCATTCTGGAATGAATTTTCAATGAAAACCGAGGGTCCACTATACGAGGAAATTGAGTTACGAGCTTGGTCACGAAACGAATTAAACTCGCAAGTCAAGGTACCACTGCATTTCAATTATTTTTGTACTCTGTGCAAAAAAATTGTCGCACAAGGGTGGGTCCTGTTGTACTACAGCTTTGAAGCGTGGGTGGGTCCCATTGTTTTATGTGATGAGCTCAGCTCTCTCAAATAAGCTGTGAGCAGTAAATTTGGGCCTTGATATGACAGAATGGTTCTATGCGGTAAGTGTGCACCATATAAAAAAATCCTGCACCACGCAGTGCATAATGAGAAAAATCTGTGACTGTGTTTTTGGTTTAAAACGGCAAATTTGCAGTATATTTTCGTATGTTTTAATGGTTGTATTCTTGGTTTCTTGGTCTCATTTGATAGAAAGGAAGATTTATTACATAAATAGAGATGATTTTTTTTGGTTTCAGGACTGAAAGTTGCTTGAAATTGAGCTCAAAGAAGCAGAAATGTTAGATTTTTGCCGATATTCCAGGGTACACAAATTACATCATTCGTCCAATATTCATTCAACTGGTCAGTCTAATACCTCTCCACAAATGCGTAGACATTATTTATGCAATTATTGCAATATTCCCATAGTCAGCATAACAGTAAATCTAGTTTGTGTGTGAATATAGGAGAGGTCTGTGGATGTAACTAATGAACAGAGGAAATGTTTTTTAGTGCCAGGAATGTCTACATTGTTTATTCTGGACCCTATTTTTGAATTGGCAGTTTTTGAATTTTGTGTGAAATTGGCCAAATTATCGATTTCTGATCACTATTGGATAGTTGAAATAGGTAAATGGGTGGTTTTTGTTTTCAGTTGATAAAATAGAAGGAATACTACCAAAATAGCTATGAGTTTGGTCAACCGGAACAGTGGAATTGGCCAAAAATAAGGTTCAAAGTGGGTGAAATTGCCAATGCGTAAATATCACCGACACCGCTAACTTTGCAAGAGCATAATTCCACAAGTTTCCCATCAAATTTCGTACTTTTGGTTTCATTACCTTTAGAAAAAAGATTCTCAATCATTTCATAAGAAGAAACTTTTTTTTTTTTTTTAAATTCTTCGTCCTGAGAGCGAGTTTGAGATCGGGGATCTCTACCCTGAAAGGGTTAATTACTGAACATTTCTGCAACATTTTCTCTTGCCCTCTGCCTTGTGATGTTATTTGCATTACTGCTGTTGTGATTAATACAAAATGAAACTTGACAACATTATCATTTCAGCATGTATTTTTGTTTACTTTTTCAGGACTGATGATTTTGCAGACTTTTCATCATTTTCTCCTGGAACAGCTGTGGCTGGTAAGGCTTGTTTATGTTGGTACAGATTTCAAGAAAAAGAATGACATGGTGAGATAATGAAGTGGTCATTACTAAATTATTCCTTCATAATTCATTCTTCATTCTTGTTCTTATTATTTTTCCTTTCATATCCATGGGGAAGTGGAATAAGAATCTTTCCTCTGTAAGCTATGCGTGTTTTAAAAGTCAACTAAAATGCCGGGAACAATGGGCTAGTAAAACCTCTTCCCGTATAACTTACTAAAAAGAAAAAGAAGAAAACCGTCAAAGTGGGATGTTTGAATGTGCGTGGTTGTTGTGCGAATGATAAGAAAAAGATGATTGTGGATGTTATGAATGAGAAGCTGGATGTTCTGGCCTTAAGTGAAACCAAGCTGAAGGGGGTAGGAGAATTTCAGTGGGGAGAAATAAATGGGATTAGGTCAGGGGTTTCAAACAGAGTTAGAGCTAAAGGAGTAGCAATAATGTTGAAGGATAAGTTATGGCAGGAAAAGAGGGAATATAAATGTATCAATTCAAGGATTGTGGTGTAAAATAAGGGTTGGATGTGAAAAGTGTTTTATAGTAAGTGTTTATGCACCTAGAGAAGAGAGAAGTGTAGAGGAGATAGGGATTTTGGAAAATGTTGAGCGAGTATGTGGGGAGTTTTGAACCAAGTGAGAGAGTACTTGTGGTTGGGGATCTCAATGTTGTGGAGAGAGTAATAGGTAAATCTGGGGTGTCAGGGGTAATTGAAAATGGGGAGCCTTTAATTGAGCTGTGTAGAAAGAGGTCTGGTAATAAGTAATACATATTTTATGAAAAAGAAGATAAATAAGTAGTATACAAGGTATGATATAGCACGTAATGAAAGTAGTTTGTTAGATTATGTACGTTGGTGGAAAAAAGGTTGATGGGTAGGCTTCAGGATGTACATGTTTATAGAGGGGCAACGGATATATCGGATCATTATTTATTTGTAGCTACAGTTATAGTAAGAGGTAGATGAGATATAAGGAAAATGGCAACAGCAATTAAGTGAGAGGTGAAAGTGTATAAACTAAGGGAGGAGAAAGTTAGGGTGAGATATAAGCAACTTTTGGCAGAAAGGTGGGTAAATGCAAGTATGAATAGTGGGGAAGTTGAAGAGGGTTAGGATTGTTTTAAAAATGCAGTATTACAATGTGGGGCAGAAGTCTGTGGCTATAGGAGGGTGGGTGCAGGAGGAAAGAGGAGTGATTGGTGGAATGATGAAGTAAAGGGTGTGATAAAAGAGAAAAAGGTAGCTTATGAGAGGTTTTTACAAAACAGAATTGTTGTAAGAAGAGCAGAGTATATGGAAAGGAAAACACAGGTGAAGAGAGTGGTGAGAGTGCAAAAGGAGAGCAGATGAAAGAGTGGGAGAGGCACTGTCAAGAAAATTTGTGGAAAATAAGAAAAAGTTTTGGAGTGAGATAAACAAGTTAAGAAAGCCTAGGGAACGAATGGATTTATCAGTTAAAAACAGAGTAGGGGAATTAGAAGATGGGGAGCTGGAGGTATTGGGTAGATGGCAGGAATATTTTGAGGAACTTTTAAAAGTCGATGAAGAAAGGGAGGCGGTAATTTCATGCACTGGTCAGGGAGGTACAACATCTTTTAGGAGTGAGGAAGAGCAGGATGTGAGTGTGGGGGAGGTGTGTGAGGCATTACATAGAATGAAAGGGGGTAAAGCAGCAGGAATTGACGGGATCATGACAGAAATGTTAAAAGCAGGGGGAGATATTGAGTTGGAATGGTTGGTATTTTTGTTTAATAAATGTATGAAAGAGGGAAAGGTACCTAAGGATTGGCAGAGAGCGTGTATAGTTCCTTTATATAAAGGGAATGGTGACAAAAGAGATTGTAAAAATTATAGGGGAATAAGTTTACTGAGTATACCAGGTAAAATGTACAGTAGGGTTATTATTGAAAGAATTAGACGTAAGACAGAGGGTAGGATCGCAGATGAGCAAGGAGGTTTTAGAGTGGGTAGGGGATGTATAGATCAAGTGTTTACATTGAAGCATATATGTGAACAGTATTTAGATAAAGGTAGGAAAGTTTTCATTGCATTTATGGATTTAGAAAAAGCATATGATTGTGGATAGGGAAGCAATGTGGCAGATGTTGCAAGTGTATGGAATAAGTAGTAAGCTACTGAATGCTGTAAAGAGTTTTTGAGGATAGTGAGGCTCAGGTTAGGGTGTGTAGGAGAGAGGGAGATTACTTCCCGGTAAAAGTGGGTCTTAGACAGGATGTGTGATGTCACCATGGTTGTTTAATATATACATATATAGATGGGGGTTGTAAAAGAAGTAAATGCTAGGGTGTTGGGGAGAGGAATGGGATTAAATTATGGGGAATCAAGTAGAAAATGGGAGTTGACACAGTTACTTTTGCTGATGATACTGTGCTTGTAGGAGATTCTAAAGAAAAGTTGCAAAGGTTAGTGGACAAGTTTGGGAGGGTGTGTAAAGGTAGAAAGTTGAAAGTGAACAAAAATAAGAGTAAGGTGATGAGGGTATCAAATGATTTAGATAAAGAAAAAATTGGATATCACATTGGAGAGAGGGAGTATGGAAGAAGTGAATGTTTTCAGATATTTGGAAGTTGACGTGTCAGCGGATGGGTTTATGAAGGATGAGGTTAACCATAGAATTGATGAAGGAAAAAAGGTGAGTGGTGCATTGAGGTATCTGTGGAAACAAAAAACGTTATCCATGGAGGCAAAGAAGGGAATGAATGAAAGTATAGTGGTACCAACACACTTATATGGGTGTGAAGCTTGGGTTGTAAATGCTGCAGTGAGGAGGAGGCTGGAGGCAGTGGAGATGTCCTGTCTAAGGGCAATGTGTGGTGTAAATATTATGCAGAGAATTCGGAGTGTAGAAATTAGGAGGTGTGGAGTTACTTAAAGTATTAGTCAGAGGGCTGAAGAGGGGGTGTTGAGGTGGTTAGGTCATTTAGAGAGAATGGATCAAAGTAGAATGAATTGGAGAGCGTATAAATCTGTAGGGAAAGGAAGGAGAGGTAGGGGTCGTCCTAGGAAAGGTTGGAGGGAGGGGGTAAAGGAGGTTTTTTGGGCAAGGGGCTTGGATTTCCAGCAAGCGTGTGTGAGCGTGTTAGATAAGAGTGAATGGAGACGAATGGTTTTTGTGACCTGACGAGCTGTTGGAGTGTGAGCAGGGTAATATTTAGTGAAGGGATTCAGGGAAACTGGTTATTGATTTAGTTGGACTTGAGTCCTGGAAATGGGAAGTACAATGCCTGCACTTTAAAGGAGGGGTCTGGGATAGTGACAGCTGGGAGGGACTTATTCTCAGCTGTCGTATCTGAGCGCCTCTGCAAAGACAGTGATTATGTATGAGTGAGGTGAAAATGTTGAATGATGAAAGTATTTTCTTTTTGGGGGTTTTCTTTCTTTTTGGGTCACCCTGCCTTGGTGGGAGACGGGTGACTTGTTGAAAAAAAAAATATTGTAAATGTACTTGAAAAAAAAAAATTCTTAACCCAAGGGATGTGTTATATTATCTCCATCAACGGACTGGAAGATCAGTGTTGCTCACCATAAAAAATGGAAGAGCTTGTATGACATTAATATTACTGTTTAAATAAGAGACCATTTAAAAAATCCTGCAGCACACAATACATAATGAGAAAAAACTGCGACCGTGTTTATGGTTTAAAACAGCAACTTTGTGGTATACAGCCTTTCTTCACTTAGCGACGTATGTACTCATTTACTGATGATTAGGACTTACAACTGGCTCTGACCCATATGCATGCCTAAATGTGTATTAAGAGCTGACTTCCTCTATTCTGTTTATTACAATGT
This sequence comes from Cherax destructor, assembly GCA_009830355.1. NCBI lineage: Eukaryota > Metazoa > Arthropoda > Malacostraca > Decapoda > Parastacidae > Cherax > Cherax destructor. The sequence continues at coordinate 32,873 of WNWK01009707.1, read as the reverse complement.
ACAGTACACTACTGTATCAACATTTAAAAATAAACTAAAAATGGTGGAGAAGTGACATTAAAACAATATCAAAGATGGTTGACACAAACTCACTACGTACCATTATAGTATGCTCTTTGCTTAGGGATGAATTCGTTTACCGACGTGGTCTTAGGAATGGAACTCCGTCGTCAAGTGAGGAGAGACTGTATTTTCATGTGATTTTTATGGTTGTATTCATGGTTTCTTGGTCTCATTTGATAGAATGGAAGATATATTATAGAAATAGAGATGATTTTTATTAGTTTCAGGACTAAAAATAGCCATTCGTCTAATAAGTGTCCAGCTGGTTGGTTTAATATGCATTCACGAATGCATTGACATTATTTATACAATTATTATAATAATGCAGGAGTGTGCATTGCAGTAAATCTATTTTTTGTATGAATAACAGTTCAAAATGGAAAACGTGTATTATAGGAGAGGCCTGGAGACGTAACTAATGAACAGAGGAAATTATTTTTTAGTGTCAGGAATGTCTACATTGTTTATTCTGGACCCTATTTTTAAATTAGCAATTTTGATTGTGTGAATTTGGTTTATAAACTAAAAGAGGAGGCAGTTAGGGTAAGATATAAACAACTATTGGAGGATAGATGGGCTAGTGAGAGTACAGTGGAACCCCGGTTTTCGTCCAGTCCGGTTATCGTACAATTCAGTTTTCGACCACTTCTTTCGGCTAAATTTTCCCCGTTTTCATACATCCGCTCTGATATCGTCCATACCAGACACGGCCGCTTGTATGTTTGTGACTCAGTTTGCCTTTGTTACTCGTTCAGTGAGCATTACTCCGCCCATTCATCCAAAACATTTCGTAATAATCTATTGTTTTTTGTGCTTGCGACTGCTAAATAAGCCACCATGGAGCCTGTTGTGGAATCTATTGTGTCTTTGGGGAAGTCCATGGGGTTGGAGGTGAGTGGCCAGGATGTGGAAGAGTTGGTGGAGGACCACAGGGAAGAGCTAACCACTGAAGAGCTGCAAGACCTTCATCTGGAACAGCAATAGACCTTAGCTGAGGAAATTGCTTCATAGGAGGAGGAAGAGAGAGAGGAGAATGTGCTTTCTTTAGCGATTAAGGACATTTGTGCAAAGTGGAGTGAGGTGCAAAGTTTTGTGGAGAAATATCACCCTAACAAAGCTGTTGCAAGCCGTGTCTGCAACATGTTCAATAACAATGCCATGTCCCATTTTAGGCAAATCTTAGAGATGCCAGAAACAGGCCTCTCTGGACAGTTTTTTTTGTGTGACAGGGGTCCAGTGACTCTCAAGCTGGTCCTAGTGCCAGTAAAAGACAAAGAAGGGAAGTAACCCCGGATAGGGCTTTGATACCTGAAGTCCTTATGGAGAGGGATTCCCCTTCCAAACAATAACCTATCCTCCCTCTCCCCTCCTCGCTGTCTTCCATACGCCAACAAGAGTCTTCAGTAAAGGTAAAAGTGATGTTAAATGTTCATTTATCGATATCATTAGAGCTTTATATTTATTTCTCATTGTTTTCTGTGTGTAAAACTATATTCTCTATAAAATTTATTTTTGTTAATATTTTTGTGTGTCTGGAACAGATTAATTGGATTTACATTATTTCTTATGGGAAATATTACTTTAGTTTTCGTACAAATCGGTTTTCGGCCGACCTTCTGGAATGGATTAAAGACGAAAACCGTGGTTCCACTGTAGTATAGGCAATGGGGTCGAAGATGTATGGGGTAGGTTTAAGAATGTAGTATTAGTGTTGAGCAGAAATTTGTGGTTACAGGAAAGTGGGTGGGGGAGGGAAGAAGAGTAATTGGTGGAATGATGATGTAAAGAGAGTAGTAAGGGAGAAAAAGTTAGCATATGAGAGGTTTTTACAAAGTAGAAGTGATGCAAGGAGGGAAGAGTATATCGAGAGAAAGAGAGGTTAAGAGAGTGGTGAAACAATGTAAAAAGAGCAAATGAGTGTTTTGTTGAAAATAAGAAAAAATTTTCAAGTGAGATTAATAAGTTGAGGAAGCCTAGGGAACAAATGAATTTGACAATTAAAAATAGGAAAGAATTATTAAATGGAGAGTTATTAAACGGAGAGTTAGATGTATCGGGAAGATGGTGGGAATATTTTGAGGAATTGTTAAATGTTGATGAAGACAGGGAAGCTGTGATTTCGTGTATAGGGCAAGGAGGAATAACATCTTGTAGGAGTGAGGAAGAGCCAGTTGTGAGTGTGGGGGAAGTTTCTGAGGTGGTGGGTAGAATGAAAGGGGGTAAGGCAGCTGGGATTGATGGGATAAAGATAGAAATGTTAAAAGCAGGTGGGGATATAGTTTTAGAGTGGTTGGTGCTATTATTTAATAAATGTATGGAAGAGGGTAACTTTCGCTTTTCTTTTTAGGTCACCCTGTCTTGATGGGATATGGCTGGTGGGTTGAAAAAAAAAAAGTCTGTTGAGTATACCTGGTAAAGGTATGGTAGTTATCATTGAAAGAATTAAGAGTAAGACGGAGAGCAGGATTGCAGATGAACAAGGAAGCTTTAGGAAGGGTAGGGGGTATGTAGACCAAGTGTTTGCAGTGAAACATATAGGTGAACAGTACAGTGGACCCCCGGCTAACGAACACCCCAGAAATCGTACAATTATGTAAGTATAATATTGTAAGTGCTTTTGTAAGTGTATTTTTAGGGGTCTGAAATAGACTAACCTACGTGACATTATTTCTTAAGGACGTATTTTCGTTCGGTAATGGCACTTGAGCAGGCTTCTGGAATGAAGTTTTTACGAAACTCAGGGGTCCACTGTACTGTGCTTGTAGATATAAGGCATAATAAACATGACTGGCAGTACGCATTTTCACTTGTTCAGGAATCAGACGTGATGACTGCATCGTGTGAGATACCTGTTGGTTCATGAGTGGCTCTGAGACACACACACACGAAGATACACAGGCAGACAGGAAGATAGATACACACAGGCAGGGATCTATAAATACAGTGGTACCCCGGTTTACAATATTTTTTCGTTCCAGAATGCTGTTCAAGTGCCATTACCAAACGAATTTATCCCCATAAGGAATAATGTAAAATAGACTAGTCCTTTTAGACCCACAAAAATACACATACAAAAGCATTTAAAAAAATAAACTTACATAAAAGGGTGAGTTTGGAGACCATCGTAAACCGGGGTACCACTGTACTTTGTATATACAGTAGGGCCCCACTTATATGGCAGGTTAGGTTCCAGGCTACTGCTGGAAAGTGGACATCGCCGGAAAGCAGAAAGCTATTTTTTCCAATTATAAATGTATACAAATGCTAGACAAAAAGTTTACACTAACAGTAGAACAAGGCATTAAAAAACTAAAAAGTCAAATACATACACAGTACATTCATTACTTATCTTTAAATATTTGTAGTGCTTATTTGTAGGAAGTCAGGTGTAGGTAGCCCTGGCTCCCCGTCCCAAACTTAATATATGACATTTAAAGGAGCCCAGAGAGATCAAATACACATACACTACAGTGGACCCCCGAGTAACGAACAAACTTCATTCCAGAAGCCTGCTCAAGTGACATTACCGAACGAATTTACTCCCTTAAGAAATAATGTCAAGTAGGTTAGTCCATTTCAGACCCCCAAAAATACACTTACAAAAGCACTTACAATATTATACTTACATAATTGTACGATTTTCGGGGTGTTCGTAACTCAGGGGTCCACTGTACACTCATTATTTACCTTAAAATATGTGTAGTCTTAATGTAGGATAAGAGGTGAGTAGTATTTAATTGTAGGAAGTCAGTTGTAGGTAGCCAGTAGATGTAGCTGTGAAGTCTGCCTGGGCTACATAGCTACACCTACCTACATAGCTATATGATATTTAATGTGGCCCAGAGCCATATTATTACCATCGACATACCTTGTTCACTGTGTTTAATCGTTTCTAACAACTACTTTTAGATGCCATCATAAACGAAGGGAGAAGTAATGAGAAGAATTCATGCCGAGAATTGTAAACAAAGCAGAATGTGTTAAGGGAAGTGACTGGGCCAAATTCATACAGATTCATACACGTTTTCTTTGGTGCTGGACCAGAGAAAATGTAATGTTTTCTCTCTGCCCAGCTACCACACCTCCTATTTGTGTATCATGTTTATATGCTATGTAACGTGTTTCTTATATAATTTTGAAGAAAGTATCATAGATGGATTAATGAAATGTCTATATTAACGTAAAAAAAGACATTTAATGTGCCCAAGAGTGATTATTATTACGTATTAGTATTATTACTATGGCGTTAAGACTAGAGGAACACTTAGTGATTTTAATGTGTATCTGCACACCAGCACTGTGTAAGTTTATTTAGGTACAGGTACACAAGTACAGTGGACCCCGAGTTTCGAACTTAATCCGTTCCAGGAGCTAGTTCTAAAGTCGAAATGTTCGAAACTCGAAGCAATATTTCACATAATGATGTAAATCCAATTACAGTAATCCATTCCAGAAACCCAAAAATATTAAAAAAAAAAAAAAATTAGAGATAAATTATAGTTTTACATACAAACAACAAACATACATATGTAGTACAATTATTAATAAATAAACATTTAAACATATAAAATAACATTTTTACTTACCTTTATTGAATATTGTTGATGGCATCTGGAAGATAGTGAGGAGGAGTGAGGGAGGGCTTAGTGTTTGGAAGGGGAATCCCCCTCCATAAAGACTTCAGGTAACAAGTCCTTATCTGGGGTTACTTACCTTCTTTTTCTTTTAATGCCACTAGGACCAGCTTGAGTCACTGGACCCCTGTCTCAAAAAATAACTGTCCAGAGTGCTCTGTTTCTGGCTCCTCTTTAAGATGTCCCTAAAATGGGAAATTGTTTTGTCACTGAACATGTTGCAGAGATGGGTTGTTTCAGCTTGCTCAGGGTGGTATTTCTCCACAAACCTTTGCACATCACTCCACTTTGCACAACTCTCCTTAATCTCTGAAGAAGGCACCTCATCCACTCCCTCTTCCTCCTCCTGTGAAGCAAGTTCCTCAACTGTGGTCTGATCCTGTTCCAGATGAAGCTCTTCAGTGGTTAGCTCTTCCCTGTGGTCCTTGCCATCTAACCTCCAACCCCAGGGACTTCCCCAATGCCACAATAGAGTCCACAACAGGCAGAGAGTCAGCAGGGTCAGGGTCAGCCTCAAACCCTTCAAAATCCCTCTTGACAACACAATCTGGCCACAATTGTCTCCAAGCAGAGTTCAAAGTCCTGGAAGTCACTCCCTCCCAAGCCTTACCTACAAGGCTTAAGCAGTTGTAGATATTGAAGTGATTCCTCCAGAACTCTCTTAGGGTCAACTCACTGTCTGAGGTCACTTCAAAGTACTTTTGAAACACTGCTTTTGTGTAGAGTTTTTTTGAAGTTAGAAATGACCTGCTGGTCCATGGGCTGGATGAGAGGAGTGGTGTTAGGATTCAAGAACTTCACTGTGATGAAACTGAAGTCCCTAGATACTAGGTTTACCAAGTTTGGAGGATGTGCAGGAGCATTGTCCAGTAACAGGAGGCACTTGAGTTCCAATTTATTTTCCAGGAGGTATTTTTTCACACTGGGGCCAAACTCTTCATGGACCCACTCATTGAAAATTTGCCTTGTGACCCATTCCCTTTTATTAGCTTTCCACAACACACAATCTATCCTTGACATTGTTTTTCTTGAACACACTGGGATTTTCTGAGTGATACACCAGTAAAGGCTTCACTTTAAAATCCCCACAAGCATTAGCACAAAACAAGAGAGTTAGCCTGTCTTTCATATGCTTGTGTCCTGGCAGTGCATTTTCCTCCTGCGTTTTGTCGGTCTTCTTTGGCATTTTCTTCCAAAACAGGCCTCTTTCGTCACAATTGAACACTTGTTGGGGTTTGAATTTTTCAGTATATGTATCACTTAAATTCACTAATAAATTGTTCAGCCACCTGTTTGTCTGAACTGGCTGCCTCACAATGCCTTACAACACTATGTATGCCACTATGCTTCTTATATCTGTCAAACCAGCCTCTGCTGGCCTTAAACTCTCTAACATCAGCACTGGTTCCAGGCATTTTCTTGACAAGATCTGTGTGCAACTGCCTTGCCTTTTCATATATGATGGCCTCGGAAATACTATCACCTGCTATCTGTTTATTGTTTATCCACACCATCAACAACTTCTCATCCTCTTCCACTGTTTTTTATCTATTTTTGGCTAACATGTCAACACCTTTTGCAACATCAGCTTCCTTGAGTTTTTTTTTCTTTGCCAGCATAGAAGCGATGGTAGATTTAACAAAAAAAGGCACAATACCGTGACTGGAACAATACACACACAACCCGCACATATAAAAAGAGAGGAGCTTACGACGACGTTTCGGTCCGACTTGGACCATTTACAAAGTCACACTAACACACAGGACAGGTGGAAGGGGTATTTATAGGCAGGCAGACAGGGGAGGGCACAAGAAAGAGGGGTAATAATGGAGGTAGTAGTGGAAGTGGTAGTAGTAGTAGTAGTAGTAGTGGAGTCAGTCATATTCTAGGAAAGGAGCACTGCAATGAAGCTGGTGGCCTGCATGGGTTAGGACAAGAACACAGAGGGGGGAAAAGGCAAATAAAATAAAGAAGGACAAATACAAGGCAAAAGAAAAATAAAAAAAAAAATAAAAGAAAACCCAGAGGAGAAAGAGGGGAAGGAATCAGGTTAAGTCACAGGTGTTCTGAAGTTTGGAGCATTTAACAATGTAATGGGAGAGGAAAGCATCAACAGAGACAAAGCCAGGGCTAAGATTCATACAGGGAAAGTTGTGTATAAGGGAGGATTCAACCAGACGGCGACTGTGAAAGTTAGACGTAGGGTAGACAGTTTTAGCAGACGACCAATCAATAGGATGACTGTGATCTCTGACATGACAGAAAAAAGCATTATTAGTGTCGGCAAGCCTAACACTATTTTTGTGCTCCTTAAGTCTGTCAGAAAGAGATCGGCAAGTTTCTCCGAAGTACTGAAGAGGACAGGAGGAGCAAGAAATAGAGTAGACACCAGGAGAATCTATAGAGGGAGGGGAGGTATGAACTAGATTAGTGCGAAGAGTGTTAGTCTGGCGAAAGGAAAGTTTGATGTCTAAGGAACGGAGAGAGTTGTTGAGATTAGAGAGACCAGAGATGTAGGGAAGGCAGAGGACAGGAGAGTTCCCAGGAGTAGAGGGTTTAGGAGAGAAGAAAGTCCGTTTGGCACGAGAGAAAGCAGTCTATGAAATGGGAAGGGTAGCCAAGGCGGGAAAATGAATTATGAAGAGTGGAAATTTCTGCTTCAAGGAACCGAGGATCACAAATGCGGAGAGCACGGAGAAAGAGGGAGATAAGAACACTTTTCTTGACAGAGGAGGCATGATAAGAGAAGCAGTGAATGTACATGCCACTGTGCATAGGCTTGCGGTACACGGTGAAGGCAAAACCTGTAACTGAGCGGTGGACATGAACATCAAGGAAAGGAAGCAAAGAATTAGATTCCCAATCAGCTTTAAACTTAATGGAAGGGGCAAGATTATTAAGAGCATCAAGAAAAGGTTGGAAGAGACTTGAGTCATGAGGCCAAAGAGCAAAGATGTCATCTACATAGCGGAGCCAGAGTGAAGGACGTACATCAATGTACGCCCCTTCCATTAAGTTTAAAGCTGATTGGGATTCTAATTCTTTGCTTCATTTCCTTGATGTTCATGTCCACCGCTCAGTTACAGTTGTTAAATGCTCCAAACTTCAGAACACCCGTGACTTAACCTGATTCCTTCCCCTTTTATCTCTTACCCCTTCTCCTCTTTCTCCTCTGGGTTTTCTTTTTTTTTTTTCTTTTCTTTTGCCTTGTATTTGTCCTTCTTTATTTTATTTGTCTTTTCCCCCCTCTGTGTTCTTGTCCTAACCCATGCGGGCCGCCAACTTCATTGCAGTGCTCCTTTCCTAGAATATGACTGACTCCACTACTACTACTACCACTTCCACTACTACCTCCATTAACCCACTTTCTTGTGCCCTTCCCTGTCTGCCTGCCTATAAATACCCCTTCCACCTGTCCTGTGTGTTAGTGTGACTTTGTAAATGGTCCAAGTCGGACCGAAACTTCGTCGTAAGCTCCTCTCTCTTTATATGTGCGGGTTGTGTGTATGGTAGATTTGTTTTTTCAGTACATCCTGGCAAGCTCCCCCGCACGTACGCCAGTCTCATATTTTCCTAAAATCTCCTTCAGTTCTATGGTGTTCCTCACTTTCTTTACCACAGCGGTGCCACTAGGAAGCTTCTTTGGACCCATGGTGACTTATTTCACAGTCACAATCAATAAACAAGCACTAAACAGAATGAATTTATTGTGAAATGTTTGGATGAGCACGCAGGGTAATGTTCACTTAAGGGTAAACAATGCCAGACTGGCTCATGATGCCTGCGCGGCGAGGCGGACAGGTCTGGTACGCCGGCCAAAGCTCAGGGCAACGGCCAAAATTCGGCCGAAAAAGCGACCGAAACTTGAAGCGGAGGATTCTCTGGGTTTCACTGTACATAAGGAATATTGTAAATTAGACTAGTCCTTTTAGACCCCCAAAAATACACTTACAAAAGCACTTAAAAAAATACACATAAACACCGGGGGTTCACTGTACTAATTAATTGTGAAATGTTTGGATGAGCTCGCAGGGTAATGTTCACTAGGAGGATAAACGAAGCTAGACTGACTCACGTCACCTGTGCAGGCAGGTGCGCAGCGGACAGGTCTGGTATGCACGCGGTTCGAAACACTGGGCACGTTCGATACTCGGGACAAAATTGGTTCGAAAAAAGCGGTCAAAACTCGAATCATTCGATACTCAGGGTTCCACTGTATAATTATCAGAGTACAGTGGAAGCCCGAGTATCGGCCGCTTCGAGTTTCGGTCGATTTTTTCGTCCTAATTTTGTCCAGACTTTCGGCAGTTGCCCCGAGTTTTGGCCGGTGTACCAGACCTGTCTGCCTGCCCACGCTTATGCGCCTCCCCGCGCAGGCGTCGTGAGACAGTCTAGCTTTGTTTATCCTTGAGTGAACATTACCCTGCTCGCTCATCCAAACATTTCACAATAAATTCATTGTGTTTAGTGCTTGTTTATTGATTGTGACTGTGAAATTAGCCACCATGGGCCCAAAGAAACTTCATAGTGGCAGCCCTTTGATAAAGAAAGTGACAAACACGATAGAATTGAAGAAAGAAATTGTAGCAAAGTACCAAAGTGGAGGAGGAAAAGAGAGGGGAGAATGTGCCTTCTGCAGTGATTCTGTGATATGTACGATACTAAAGCAGCATGAGTCGATAAAGGCTATAGCACCAGCCAGTGATAAAGTGTAGTTGATATTAGTGTCATATTGAAGGACTATCTTGTCCTGCCTCCAAACAAACTCTCCTGCCTCATACACCAACAAGTCTCCAATAAAGGTAAAACTGATTTAAATATTCATTTATCCATTAAAATTAGTGCTTTATATTTATTTCTCATTGTTTTCTGTACGTTTGTGAATATTTTTGGGTGGAACTGATTAATTGTATTCCCATTAGTATTTCTTATGGGAAATATTGCTTCGACTTTCAGCCACTTTGAGTTTAGGCCTTGCTCCTGGAATGGATTACAGCCGAAACTCGGGGTTCCACTGTACATATAAAATATGCAATAACTTTAAAACACTTGAAATTTTGGAAAGTTTCCGGACATAATGGAGACGTGCTCATGGACAATGTAAACTAATTGGGTGGGGCGTGATGACCTTATTAGAAAGACGGGGAGCCGTATAGTGAGTTTTGGTCATAATTTGAAATGTCCATATTAGCGGAACGTCGTAAAGCGGGGCCCTACTGTATTTGTAGACAGTATGTGACCAAGACAGGTGAAAATGTTAACCTGTCAGTGACTATTTGAGTACTATTTCAGTGCTTAATATTAGTGTCAGAACAAAGATTGGCTATGAAATCACAAGAACTACTATAAATTGTAACTTTTTTTTTTTTTTTTTTCAACAAATCGGCCGTTTCCCACCAAGGCGGGGTGGCCCAAAAAGAAAAACACAAGTTTTTCTTTTTAACTTTAGTAATGTATACAGGAGAAGCGGTTACTAGCCCCTCGCTCCCAGCATTTTAGTCGACTCTTACGACACGCATGGCTTACGGAGGAAAAATTCTGTTCCACTTCCCCATGGAGATAAGAGGAAAAAAGAACAAGAACTAGTAAGAAAATAGAAGAAAACCCAGAGGGATGTGTATGTACATGTATATGCTTGTACATGAATGTGTAGTGTGACCTAAGTGTAAGTAGAAGTAACAAGACATACCTGAAATCTTGCATGTTTATGAGACAGAAAAAAGTTCACCAGCAATCCTACCATCATGTAAAACAATTACAGGCTTTCATTTTACACTCACTTGGCAGGACGGTAGTACCTCCCTGGGCGGTTGCTGTCTACCAACCTACTACCTACGAAATTGTAACTATCAGAACATAAAATTTATATAAATTAAAACAATGAGGAAAAAGGGAATCAATGTTGCTGTCAGGTGAGCATGTAGTGCTAACTCCCGGCCTTATATATTGGAAATTACTGACCCTAATTTTTTTTTTTTGTCTTATTACACCCAGATTTTTTTTTTTCCAAAATATTCGGAGCGCTAGCAGTGAAAGTGTTGATCTACGTTTGGACAGTTTGAGGGTTTAAGGTTAATAGTAAAGAGTGTTCTGTAAAATATGATTTTTTTGTAATACAGTGGATCCCCGACTTTCGAACATTCTTCGTTCCAGAATGCTGTTACCAAAAGAATTTATTCCCATAAGGAATGATGTAAATTAGATTAGTCCATTTCAGACCGCCAAAAATACACCTCTGTAAAATATGAATTTTTTGTAATTCAGTGGATCCCCGACTTTCGAACATTCTTCGTTCCAGAATGCTGTTACCAAACGAATTTATTCCCATAAGGAATGATGTAAATTAGATTAGTCCGTTTCAGACCCCCAAAAATACACTTATGAAAGCACTTACAATAATAAACTTGCATAAAAGGGCGAGTTTGGAGTGTTCGAATAGCGAGGGTCCACTGTACTTGAGATAAAAAAAATCATAAGATAAGATTTTCTTCGGATTTTTAACCCCAGAGGGTTAGCCACCCAGGGTAACCCAAGAAAGTCAGTGCATCATTGAGGACTGTCTTATTTCCATTGGGGTCCTCAATCTTGTCTCCCCCAGGATGCGACCCACACCAGTCGACTAACACCCAGGTACCTATTTGGTGCTAGTTGAACATGACAACAGGTGTAAGGAAACACGTCGAAATGTTTCCACCCTGCTGGGAATCGAACCCGGGCCCACCAGGACATGCTTCTTGCATTGTGATAAAATTATGGAATCCTTGTACAGTGGACCCCCGAGTATTGTAAGGCTCATGTATTGTAAAAATCGTGTTTCGTAAGCTTTTTACGATTTCGTGTATCGTAAATGGCCCCGTGTTTCGTAACGTATTAGACCTGTCCGCCTGCTCCACGCCTGCGCAGGACGCAGGACGCCCGCCAGTGAAGCGTTGTTTACCATTGAGAGAACATTACCCAGCACGCTCTTTCAAACATTCACAATACATTTGGTGTCTCTTTTGGTGGTTTAGTGATTGTCACTGAAATAAGTCACCATGGGTCCAAAGAAGCTTCCTAGTGGCACCCCTGTGGTAAAGAAAGTGAGGAACACCATCGAACTGAAGAAAGAGATTATAGAAAAATATGAGAGTGGCGTACGTCTGAGTGAGCTTGCCAGGATGTACAAGAAAACCCCATCTACTATCAGCTCTATCCTGGCAAAGAGAAATGAGATCAAGGAAGCTAATGTTGCAAAAGGGGTTATGTTAACGAAAAATTGATCGAAAACAGTGGATGAGGTTGAGAAGTTGTTGATGGTGTGGATCAATGAAAAACAGATAGCGGGTGATAGTATTTCCACGGCGATAATTTGTGAAAAGGCAAGGAAGTTGCACGCAGATCTTGTCAAGACAATGCCTGCAACCAGTGGTGAGGCGAGTGATTTTAAAGCCAGCAAAGGCTGGTTTGAGAGGTTTAAGAAATGTAGTGGCATACACAGTGGTGTGAGGCATGGTGAGGCAGCCAGCTCAGACAAACGTGCAGCTGAAAAATTTGTGAAGGAATTCCAGGGGTTCGTAGACACTGAAAAATTTGAACCCCAACAAGTGTTTAATTGTGATGAAACAGGCCTGTTTTTGGAAGAAAATGCCCAACAGGACCTTCGTTACTCAGGAGGAAAAGGCACAGCCAGGACACAAGCCTATGAAAGACAGGCTAACTCTTATGATGTGCGCCAATGCCAGTGGTGATTTTAAAGTTAAGCCTTTACTGGTGTATTACTCAGAAAATCCCAGACCCTTCAAGAAACAGTGTTGACAAGAATAAATTGTGTGTGCATTGGAAGGCTAACACCAAGGCATGGGTCACTACGGAGATTTTCAAGGAATGGTTGACTGGCGTGTTTGGCTCTAAGGTGAAGAAATACCCCCTGGAAAAGAAATTGGTACTCGAATGCCTCCTGGTACTGGACAATGCTCCTGCTCATCCTCACAACTTGCAAGAGTTGTTGCCTGATGAGTTCAGTTTCATCAGAGTGAAGTTCTTGCCTCCTAACACCACTCCTCTCATCCAGCCCATGGACCAGCAGGTCATTGCAAACTTCAAGAAACTGTACACCAAAGCAAGTGTTTCAGAAGTGCTTTAATGTGACCTCAGACACTGAATTGACCCTAAGAGAGTTCTGGAAAGAACATTTCAATATCGTGCATTGCATAGGCCTTATGGGTAAGGCTTGGGAGGGAGTGACTTCCAGGACTTTGAACTCTGCTTGGAGACCACTGTGGCTGGATTGTGTTGAATAGAGGGATTTTGAAAGATTTGAGGCTGACCCTGACCCTGATGACCCTGTGCCTGTTGTGGAAGATATTGTGCCATTTGGGAACAGCCGGGGGTTGGAGGTGAGTGGTGAGAATGTGGAAGAGTTGGTGGAGGAGCACAGGGTAGAGCTAACAACTGAAGAGCTGCAAGAGCTTCATCTGGAACAGCAACAGACCACAGCTGAAGTTATTGCTTCAAAGGAGGAGGGAGAGAGAGAGAAGGAGGTGCCTTCTTCAGTGCTTAAGGAGATGTGTACAAAGTGGAATGAGTTGCAGACATTTGTTGAAAGACACCACCCTGAGCAAGCTGAAATGAGCCTTCTGTGCAACCACTTCAGTGACAGGGCCATGTTGTACAAGTGTTGAAGATTCGCCAGAAACAGAGGACTCTGGACAGTTACTTCACCAGGCAGGGGTCTAGTGACTCTCAAGCTGGTCCTAGTGGCATTAAAAGACCAAGAAGGGAAGTAACCCCAGAGAGGGACTTGTTACCTGAAGTCCTTTTGGAGGGGGATTCCCCTTCCAACCACTAACTCCCTGCCCTTGTCATCATCCCTATCTTCCAGATGCCTGCAACTCTTCAATAAAGGTAAGTAAATATATATATATGTATAGTTTTTTATTATTTAGTATGCCAATATTTTTGGGTGGAACGGATTAATTGTATTTACATTATTTCTTATGGGGAAAAAGGTTTTGAATTTCGTAAATTTTGTGTTAAGTAATAGCTCCTGGAACGGATTAATTACGATAGTCGAGGGACCACTGTACTTTATATAGTATATATCTCATCCTTTCAACAGATGGTTATGAACTGGTTTGATGATACAGTATTTATATTTGTAGCTTGCTTCTGTTGTACCATTGTCTAGGCTGGGTCATTCCATTTACTATTGCTCTGAAGTGTTTTTGGATGTCTTAAATTGCCTCTGCATATTTGAATTTGTAAGAATGAGCTCTAGCTCTTAGTCCCACCTTTGACCCTTAGAACAAGTGACTTGAAATAGTCTGAAAACAGGGTAGATCAGGCCCACCTTTATCCTTTCACTGTCAGTGCCATAATATTACGGCTTGCAAGCCAGTGTTGATGATGTAATACGTACACCAAAATTCTAGCGGCTTCCAGTCTTGCGGGAGAAAGCTGGTAGGCCTACATATGAGAGAGTGGGTGTTGAGTGGTCATTGTGCGCAGTAAAAAAAAAAAATCCTGCAACACGCAGTGCATAATGAAAAAAAACAACTGTTTTTGGTTTAAAACACCAACTTTGCAGTATATTTTTGTATGGTATTTATGGTTGTATTCTCATTTTCTTGGTCTCATTTGATAGATACATTGCAGAAATAGATGATTTTGAATGGTTTTCGGACTAAAAGTAACTTGAAATTGAGCTCAAATTATTGGAAATGTTTGATTTTTGTCTATGTTCAAGAGTAAACAAATCACGCCACACGTCAATTGGTGGGTCTAATATGGTTTCACAAATGCGCTGATATTATTTATACCATTTTTACAATAATACAGTAGTCTGTATAACAGTACAGACTAGTCTGTATAACAGTAAATCTTCTATTTTTTGTGTGAATAAAAATTTAAAATGGAAAGCAAGTGTAATATAAGAGGGGTCTGAAGACATGACTAATGAACAGAGAAAATGTTATTTTAGTGCTAAGAATGTCTGCATTGTTTATTCTGGCTCCTATTTTGAAATTGGCCTCACTTGAATTATGTATGAAATTGGCCAAATTACCAATTTCTGATCACTTTATTGGGTAGTTGAAATCAGTAAATGGGCAGTTTCTTGTACTCAATCGATAGAACAAATGGAGTTCTAGCGAAATAGACGAGTTTGGTCAACTGGAACAATGGAATTAACCGAAAATAGGGCTCAAAATGGGCAAAATCGGCGCTGCATAAATATTGTCAAGACCGTTAATTTTGCGAGAGTATAATTCTGTAAGTTTTTCATCAAATTTTGTACTTTTGGTATCATTATCATTGGGAAAAGATTCTCTGTCATTTAATAAGATTTTTTTTTTATTAAATTCTTCGACACTGAGAGCAAGTTTGTGAGCAGGGGTCTCGACAGTGAAAGTTTGTGAGCAGGGGTCTCGACAGTGAAAGTTTGTGAGCAGGGGTCTCGACAGTGAAAGTTTGTGAGCAGGGGTCTCGACAGTGAAAGTTTGTGAGCAGGGGTCTCGACAGTGAAAGTTTGTGAGCAGGGTCTCGACAGTGAAAGTTTGTGAGCAGGGGTCTCGACAGTGAAAGTTTGTGAGCAGGGGTCTCGACAGTGAAAGTTTGTGAGCAGGGGTCTCGACAGTGAAAGTTTGTGAGCAGGGGTCTCGACAGTGAAAGTTTGTGAGCAGGGGTCTCGACAGTGAAAGTTTGTGAGCAGGGGTCTCGACAGTGAAAGTTTGTGAGCAGGGGTCTCGACAGTGAAAGTTTGTGAGCAGGGGTCTCGACAGTGAAAGTTTGTGAGCAGGGGTCTCGACAGTGAAAGTTTGTGAGCAGGGGTCTCGACAGTGAGTTTGTGAGCAGGGGTCTCGACAGTGAAAGTTTGTGAGCAGGGGTCTCGACAGTGAAAGTTTGTGAGCAGGGGTCTCGACAGTGAAAGTTTGTGAGCAGGGGTCTCGACAGTGAAAGTTTGTGAGCAGGGGCCTCGACAGTGAAAGTTTGTGAGCAGGGGCCTCGACAGTGAAAGTTTGTGAGCAGGGGCCTCGACAGTGAAAGTTTGTGAGCAGGGGCCTCGACAGTGAAAGTTTGTGAGCAGGGGCCTCGACAGTGAAAGTTTGTGAGCAGGGGCCTCGACAGTGAAAGTTTGTGAGCAGGGGCCTCGACAGTGAAAGTTTGTGAGCAGGGGCCTCGACAGTGAAAGTTTGTGAGCAGGGGCCTCGACAGTGAAAGTTTGTGAGCAGGGGCCTCGACAGTGAAAGTTTGTGAGCAGGGGCCTCGACAGTGAAAGTTTGTGAGCAGGGGCCTCGACAGTGAAAGTTTGTGAGCAGGGGCCTCGACAGTGAAAGTTTGTGAGCAGGGGCCTCGACAGTGAAAGTTTGTGAGCAGGGGCCTCGACAGTGAAAGTTTGTGAGCAGGGGCCTCGACAGTGAAAGCTTGTGAGCAGGGGCCTCGACAGTGAAAGCTTGTGAGCAGGGGCCTCGACAGTGAAAGCTTGTGAGCAGGGGCCTCGACAGTGAAAGTTTGTGAGCAGGGGTCTCGACAGTGAAAGTTTGTGAGCAGGGGTCTCGACAGTGAAAGTTTGTGAGCAGGGGTCTCGACAGTGAAAGTTTGTGAGCAGGGGTCTCGACAGTGAAAGTTTGTGAGCAGGGGTCCTCGACAGTGAAAGTTTGTGAGCAGGGGCCTCGACAGTGAAAGTTTGTGAGCAGGGGCCTCGACAGTGAAAGTTTGTGAGCAGGGGCCTCGACAGTGAAAGTTTGTGAGCAGGGGCCTCGACAGTGAAAGTTTGTGAGCAGGGGCCTCGACAGTGAAAGTTTGTGAGCAGGGCTCTCGACAGTGAAAGTTTGTGAGCAGGGCTCTCGACAGTGAAAGTTTGTGAGCAGGGCTCTCGACAGTGAAAGTTTGTGAGCAGGGGTTTCGTCAGTGAAAGTTTGTGAGCAGGGGTCTCGACAGTGAAAGTTTGTGAGCAGGGGCCTCGACAGTGAAAGTTTGTGAGCAGGGGCCTCGACAGTGAAAGTTTGTGAGCAGGGGTCTCGACAGTGAAAGGGTTAAAATAAAAGCTTTTATAATGTGTAGTGTGTGTTTGACCAGGCACACTGATGACGGGTGTATTGCTCATCTGGTACCACCATAGTGGTATGAATCTCTTGCATTTGGTGTAGACATCAGTTACTTTTAGGAAGTGTGGGAAAGTCATTTCATTCAGTAACCCCATAATCCCCTTAACTGAAGTTCAGTTAACATAAATTTGTTTGTTAATGAAAGATACAATGAAAATTAAACTCCTGTTGAACACACCAGTGTGCTTGGAGGACTAATGAAGGCGTTCATGAGTAATGCATTTCTTGTTGTTAAATTCAGAGATTACTCTGTTAACCAAATCAAGTAAGTCTCTGATTATCCAGACCTGTTAAGACTACTCACCAAACGTCAGCACTATTACACATTTGTCAGATCTTAACATTTGATATTGTTTAATTAAGAGTATAATTTGATGCTAGGGAAATATATACCAAATTTTTACTACAATATTTATATTTGAATCTTAAACTTGTTTAGAAGGGATTAAAGTACAGCAGTGTTAGTAGTGTATACTCTGGATAATTAGTGTTTCTCCTGATCCTGTAGGTGGTTCCTCAAATGCTTCCTTGTTACTGGGAATATCCCCAAATCCAGCAGCCTCTGCTTCTTCCACCACTACCCCTGCAGTATCTGGGACAACAGGTGTCCCTTCCAGTAGTAGCATGGACCTGCTGCAAGGTTTATTAGCACCTGTTACACCCTCCTCCCCTGCTACTCCTTCATCAGCTATAATTTCCCCAACTGGTGCTAACACTGACATGGGTGGTTTTGTAGGTGGGCTCACAGCACATGTACACCCACCAGTGACCACAGCCACTGTCATGCCAGTGGCCACTATGCCAGGTAAGCTCATTTCAACACTTATTATTTATAACAAATTTGCTTCCCTCTAGTTTTTCTTTTTTTTATTATTGGCTGTATATTTGATTTAATTTCCTGTTGTGTTTATTGGACAAAGTGAGTGCCAATAAGTAATTAACTTTGTTAGAATAAGTCGTAGTGTTGTGGCTAGAACAATTGGTAACTAACCCACAATTTGGAGGAATAGTCTCCTCTCAAGTTGTGAGCTATATATGTAATAAGTTTGTACAGTATTTGATAAGTTAAAATTTCATTTTATACTTATTTAGGCTGTAGTGATACAGTAAACCATCGATGAAATGGACTAATGGGGATGTCTGTTTTATCAGTGTCACAGATATACACTCTTAGTATATACCTAATATAATACTGTACACACACACTATACAGATATATTGCAAACTGATGTTTAAAATAAATGATAAAAGTACAATTTACTAAATGGATTTTGCCCATAATAAGACCATTTATCGAGGGTTTACTGTTTTTTTCCCCTCTGAATTATATTTTTTAATGCGCTGATTTATAGTGCTTTATGGTATGATCATGTCCTTTGTCTACTACACCTGCTTAATTTTTAGACCCATTTTCAGAATTTAGCTTTTCTTCCTGATTCTTATTAAATATTGGTGCATTAGTATTCACGTGGAAGTATGTCATGTTTGAGGTTAATAAATTAGTCTCCATCACAGTTAATGAAAGAAAATTTCCATTTGTCAACTATTCTCTATAATTTTTTATGTTTTTATTTTATTAACTCATCGGCCGTCTCCCACCAAGGCAGGGTGGCCTGAAAAAGAAAAACTTTCATCATTCACTCTATCACTGTCTTGCTAGAGGCATGCTTACACTACAGTTACAAAACTGCAACATTAACACCTCTCCTTCAGAGTGCTGGCACTGTACTTCCCATCTCCAGGAATCAAGTCCGGCCTACCGGTTTCCCTGAATCCCATCATAAATGTTACCTTGCTCACGCTCCAACAGCACGTCAAGTCCTAAAAACCATTTGTGTGTATTCTCTCCTAATACGCTCACGCATGCTTGCTGGAAGTCCAAGCCCCTCGCACACAAAACCTCCTTTACCCCCTCCCTCCAACCTTTCCTAGGCTGACTCCTACCCTGCCTTCCCTCCACTACAGATCTATACACACTATAATAATAATAATAATAATAATAATAATAATTTTTTTTTATTTAGACATGATACAAAGTTGTACTACATAGTTCTAGGTATAAATGAGGTGTCCATGCCTAAAACCCTTAATATGCTGAGCATTGTGGGCATTCTTAAAATTAATTAACATGGTAAAAAATTATGGTTGATAATTTACAAAATAAGTATAATTGTGTATTTAAGTTGTGAAATTTGAATATAAGTTGAACATAATAATTTATTAATTGCAGCAATGCAATTAATTAAATCAGATCAAACAAATTAAAACAATTAGTTGTATTGCAATTACAGTTTATATGTTCATTAGATGAGTTACAAAGATTACAAGAGTGGATTATTTTAGTTGTTAATGCTATAGAAACAGAGTTAGCTCAGTATGCATTATTTATAACAGGTTTTTACATTTAAGTGATTAATCAACTTTGTTGGTAATGTTAAATATTGTGCACTTAGGTTTGGGTGAGAAGGTGTTTTTTTTTTAGCAGCGTTTTGAATTGAGGTACAGGCAGGGTACAGGCAGGGTTTCTTTGACAATCACAGGTAATGAATTCCAAATTTTCGGGCCTTTAATGTGCATTGAGTTTTTGCATAGTGTTAGATGGACACGGGGAACATCGAGGAGTGATCTGTGTCTTGTGTTATGGTCATGTGTTCTGTTAAGGTTGGTAAGGAGAAGTTTGAGTGGTGGGTTAATATTTGAGTTTAGTGTTCTATGTATGTAATAGGCACAATAAAAAGTATGGATGTCTTGTATGGTGAGTAAGTTTAGATTTTTGAATATTGGTGGAGTATGTTGTCTGGAGTGTGAATTTGTTATCCTTTTGACTGCAGCCTTTTGTTGTGTTATTAATGGTCTGGGATGAGTTATTGTTGTTGAGCCCCATGTGCAGATTCCATAGGTGAGGTAGGGGTAAATGAGTGAGTGATATAGGGTAAGGAGAGCTGGTTGTGGAACATAGTACCGTATTTTGGATAGTATTCCCACGGTATTGGAGACTTTCTTGGAAATTTGTTGTATACGTGTCTGAAATTTGAGGTCACTGTCAAGATGGATTCCTAAGAATTTTCCCTCTGTGAGTATCACAACTTAAATACACAATTATACTTATTTTGTAAATTATCAACCATAATTTTTTACCATGTAGTCTACTGTTAAGGGACCTGTTTATCATTGTTAAGTGGTATATTTGTAGCTCTGTTTCCAACTGAATGAAATAGGTTTTATCAATATTGAGAGTAAGTTTGTTAGTCATCATCCAGGTAGATATTTTCTGCAATTCAGCATTTACAGTGTTGGCTAGTATGTCTGGGCTTGGGTGAGAGAAAACGTATGTAGTGTCATCTGCAAATAGTATGGGTTTGAATAGTTGAGATGCATTTGGTAGTTCGTTAATGTAATTTTCAAACCAAAGTTGAGGCTAGTAATACAAGCTACAGCATTTAATGTCTTCATTATGGTTCTGAGATAACAAGTGTGAGCACCTTAATACAAATATTAATAGTAATAATAATAGCAGTGCTAACAATAGTGATAAAAGTAAAATAGTAATTATAATAATTGGATTTTATTGTCCAAGATGTTACACTTGTGTTAGAAAGATTGGTTTGTATTTAAGCAAACTTAACCTAGCAGTAATCATATACATTAGAGCTCCACTTTACAGCATTTTGCTAATGTAGCAGTTTTCAATTACACTAGGGCCCCACTTATATGGCAGGTTAGGTTCCAGGCTACTGCCGAAAAGCAGACTTCGCCGAAAAGCAGAACTCCATTTTTTCCATTTATAAATGCATATAAATGCCAGATAACAATTTTACACTAACATATATTAAGTTAGCAATAGAACTAGGCATTAAAAAGTAAAATACACACACAGTATACTCATTATTTACCTCAAAATATTTGTAGTCTTAATGTAGGGCAAAAGGTGAGTAGTATTTACTGTAAGAAGTCAGGTGTGGTAGCCCTCCTGGCCACCCCACCCACACATACTATACTACGATGCTTAAAGCTCCCTAGAGTGATAAAATGCATATACAGTACACTCATTACTTACCTTAAAATATTTGTAGTCTTAATGTAGAGTGAGAAGTGAGTAAGCGAGATAAAAACGAATAAGTGAGAGAGAGAGAAAGATAGAGCCGCAGAGTACTTATGTAAACAAACCGTCTAGTTATGGTTGATATACGTTCATAGACACCTTATTGTTGTGCAAGTTGTCTCCACAGTGGTACAATAGAATAAATAAAGACCAACACTAATATTCTCATGTAATTTTTAGAAGGAATAATACTCTGACAAATTATTATTATTAGTATTATTATTACAAATTATTATTACAAGTAATATACTTCGACATTTAATTAAAGCTCCCCAGAGCGATAAAATATATATACAGTCCATTCATTAATTACCTTAAAATATTTGTAGTCTTAATGTAGGGTGAGAGGTGAGTTTTATTTGTAGGAAGTCAGGTTTGGGAAATATGGGTAGCGAGCCAGGGCAGCCCTCCCCTCCCCTCCCCACCCACACGTAATGTAAACAAACCAGGCGAACGCGTCTGGTTTTCGTCACTTCACATTGTGTACAAGTTGTCTCCACGTTGATACAGTAGAATAAATAATGAAACACTCCCATTCTCATGTACTAACACCATTTTTAAAATAAATGATGCCCTGAGTGAAGGCATATGAAAGGAATAATTTTCTAGTTACCCCCAGTAATATTATAGTGTACACATTTTCTCTGATGTTGGACTACAAGTCGCCTGGCTACCACAAGTCCTACAAGTCGCCTGGCTACCACAAGTCCTACAAGTCGCCTGGCTACCACAAGTCCTACAAGTCGCCTGGCTACTACATCTCATATTTATGTTAATTTATTCTACTGTGGAGTGTATTTAGATGGATTAAGCAAAATGTCTATATTAACGTGTGTAAGTTTACTTAGGTACATGTACACAAGTATAATTATCAGTTATAATAATAATGTAGGTATGTAGTCTGCCTGGGCTACCTACCTACACCTATCTACATGTGGCCCAGAGCCATATTATTACCATCAACATACCATGTTCACTGAGTTTAATAGTTTCTATCAACTACCTTTAGATGCTATCATAAACAAAGGGAGAAATAATGAATAATTCATGCCGAGAATTGTACACAAAAGCGTTATGCATTGAGGGGAGTGACGTAATGTTTTCCCTCCGCCCGTCTACCACAACTCCATAGTATATAAACAGCATGTTTATATGCTATGTAACGCGTTTCTTACATAATTTTGAAGAAAATATCATAGATGGATTAATGAAAATGTCTATATTAACGTAAAATAAGACATTTAATGTGCCCAAGAGTGATTATTATTAGAATTACGTACAGTGGACCCCCGAGTTTCGTAAAAACTTCATTCCAGAAGCCTGCTCAAGTGCCATTACCGAACGAATTTACGTCCTTAAGAAATAATGTCACGTAGGTTAGTCTATTTCAGACTCCCAAAAATACACTTACAAAAGCACTTACAATATTATACTTATATAAAAGCACGATTTCCGGGGTTTACGAAACTCGGGGGTCCACTGTAATGTTTTCCCTCCGCCCGGCAACCACACCTCCATAGCATATAAACAGCATGTTTATATGCTATGTAACGTGTTTCTTATATAATTTGTAAGAAAATATCATAGATGGATTAATGAAAATGTCTATATTAAAGTAAAATAGGACATTTAACCCTTACTGTCCACACGTAGATCTACGTTCACCTGCGTGCTGCTCCGAATATTTTGAAAAAAAAAAAAAAAAAAATTTTTTTAAGTAGAGCGCATTTTTAGAAATGGGATAGGATAAAAAAATAATTTTAGGGCCAGTACTTGCCGAGATATAAGCCCGCCAAGTTGGTGCTGGATGCTCACCTGATGGCAACATCGAGTCCTGCCGCTTGTAGAAGTATTGCCGATATACTTTTTTTCTAATTTTTTTAATTTATATAATTTTTATGTTCTGATAATTACAATTTATAATAGTTCTTGTGATTTCATAGCCAATCTTTGTTCTAACACTAATATTAGGTACTGAAATAGTACTCAAATAGTCACACCAACAGGTGAACATTTTCACCTGCCTTGGTCATTTACTATTGTCTATAAATATATACGATGTATTTATAGATCCCAGCAATGTTTTAGGCATCCTGGAGTATATATGAAACTCTTTGAAGAATGGTGTTATGACAATTGTCAGATAACTACTGATAAGGCAGACACATTGATGAATGAACGTGTGCAGGGAACCCTTGCTTTGTTTTCACTATCTGTATCTGTCTGTCCATCTGTCTGCCTGTGTGTATCTGTCTCTAGCTCTGCTTATCTGTCTTTCTGTCTGCCTGCCTATGTGTGCCTGGAGTATAATATGAAACACCTTGAAGAATGGTGTTATGATAAGTGTCAGATAATGCTGACAGCCCAATGACATTGATGAATGTGAGCAAGGAACCCTCTCTGTTGTGAGTGTCTTTCTGTCTCCTTGTCTCAATCTCAGAGTGCGGCTTGTAACCCAACAGGTATTACACACGATGCAGAAGTGACAATGCATATTACTTGCCAGTCATCCTTATTATGTCTTATATCTACAAGCATTGTATAGCACTTTTCCTGGAATTTTTGGGTTATCCTAGGTAATTTACACTGTGTATAATAACTGTACTTATGTGTACATGTGAGAGAGATATATTACAGATATATATAGATAGACAGATATAGACAGATAGAGATATAGGACAGATAGAGATATAGGACAGATAGAGATGTAGGACAGATAGAGATGTAGGACAGATAGAGATGTAGGACAGATAGAGATGTAGGACAGATAGAGATGTAGGACAGATAGAGATGTAGGACAGATAGAGATGTAGGACAGATAGAGATGTAGGACAGATAGAGATGTAGGACAGATAGAGATGTAGGACAGATAGAGATGTAGGACAGATAGAGATGTAGGACAGATAGAGATGTAGGACAGCCAGAGAGACAGCTGGCCAGCCTGCCGAATACATAAGAACATAAAAAAAAGGAACACTGCAGAAGGCCTACTGGCCCATGCAAGGCAGGTCCATGTCACCCCCCCGCCCATCAGCTTAGAACAATGACCCACCTAGTCAGGTCACATCCTCTGAAGGAAGGAGCACAGCATCAGACCTAGTAGCACAAGCTAGTCAGGTCCAACTCACACCCACCCACAGCCACTCGTGCATTTATCTAACCTATTTTTACTTTCCCCTTGAAAGGGGAGTGTTAATGCGACATGACATCAGTGAATCCCTGGTGTTTGTCACACTATTTGCTCTAGCTGGCACTCAATTGAACTGGTGCTCCCACAAGGTACTAAGTGGTCCCAGATTTTTTTAATACTGTGCACACTGAGTGCACAGACCCATTCTCTCATATCTAGGCGACTCAGGCCTATTGTGCCAAATTTGAAGGAATGAAAAATAAAATGTTGATCTACGTTCGGAGCAGTACGCACGTGAACGTATATCTACGTGTGGACAGTTTAAGGGTTAATGTGCCCAAGAGTGATTATTATTATATAATAGAAATGTGCTCATGGCGAATGTAAACAAACCAGGTGGCGTGCGCCGTATTTGAAAGACCACTCGCCATATAGAAAGTTTTGTTCATAATTTGAACTCGCCGTATTAACGGGACGCCGTAAAGCGGGGCCCTACTGTATATCCATTCTTCATTTATTCAGACTTCCTACAATAAATATATTCACCACTCGTTAAGCTATGAAAATATTTTAATTAAGGTAAGTAATGTGTGTACTGTATATGCATTGTTTAAGCCAAGCTCTATTGCTCACTTAATATATGATAGTGTAAATATTTTATTCTTTTATATGCATTTAAAAGTGAAAAAAATGGCTATGATTCACTTTACAGCGATTGTCACTTTACAGCGGTAGCCCGGAACCTAACCTGCTTTGTAAGCGAGGCGCTCCTGTATTGCATTTGTAATTCACTTATACATACCATTCCTAATTCATCTTCCATATTGTGTAACTTTTCTTCAGAATCTCCCAAAAGAACTGTCATTGACAGAGCAGTAAATAAATAAATAAATGGGATTAGGTCAGGGGTTTCTAATAGAGCTAAGGAAGGAGTAGCAATAATGTAAGAATCAGTTATGGCAGGAAAAGAGGGAATATAAATGTATAAATTCAAGGATTATGTGGACTAAAATAAGGGTGGTACAGATCGGCCATCACAAATCCGGCAATCAGTCATCCGGTTCCATCAGTTATTCAGCACTAATTTCGGCTAGTATAATTTCAAATTTTCAGGGTCGCCACACCAACCTGCTGCTACTGTGTGGTGGCGCTA
This sequence comes from Cherax destructor, assembly GCA_009830355.1. Taxonomy (NCBI): domain Eukaryota; kingdom Metazoa; phylum Arthropoda; class Malacostraca; order Decapoda; family Parastacidae; genus Cherax; species Cherax destructor. The sequence goes on along the minus strand of WNWK01009707.1, from coordinate 7,708 downwards.
CTTGCTGCATAAGTCATTCCAATTTCTTTTTCTCCATTTATTGTTATAACCTACTCACTTTAAGCCCTAGCCATGGTTCCAACGAATAAAAGAAATGCTTCTCTTTGTGTAAAGCACATACACAGTACATTGTCCATAAAAGATAAGGTGGCTTTGAAGCCACTGTCGGTTGCCAAGAGCTCAGTCTTGTGATGCAGGGGAATATGCTTTATTATTTCGCTAATATCAACATTACGGCTTATTTACCTATCACAATTGATCTAATATGACATAATAAACAATATAAATAACATAAAAACATGGTAAATACCCCAGAATTAATAATATTTGGCATAATACTGAGCGGTTCAATGGAGGTATGAAGAGGATATGGGATACAAGTACCATCCTCCTATTCCTGTCTTGGTGGCTTATATTAGAGAAAACGGAGTGTAGCACAGGGCTAACTGTGATATACACTCGTAGTGCACAATAAAACTGAAACAAAAAACCTATTTTCTCTATATAAATTATCATACATAGAAGCATATATGTAGAGAACCTAGGGTAACCCAAAAAAGTCAGACAGTGACCTATTTCCAGTACCTGGCTTGGGCTTGTCATATACGTATGATTTTTGGTAAATATTTTTTTTTCCCAGTTTGTTGGGCTATCTTATTGAAACTTGGGCAATGTATGATGGAAAGATGCTTCTTAACCCTTTCATGGTCGGTCCCATACATGTTTGGCTTAACAGCAAGTGTCGGTCCCGTACTTGTATGCCAAAATTCTAGCGCCTTCAAATCTGGTGGAAGAAAGCTGTTAGGCCTTCATAAATCAAATCAAATCAACTTTATTTCTGATAATATTACAAAGTGGGGTTTACATATTATGTTATTAATACATTTTATGAATTATTTATTACAAAAGGCCAATAATATGCCTAGGTATGCCTAGGCATTTCAGGCAGTCTTATACTAGATCTTACTCTATAGTGACACAATAATTATTCTGGTATTAAGGTTAGGTAATTGTAGTGATTAACTAGGTTTACAAAATTGAGGTAGTACAAAAATTTAAGAATTTAACAATTAGTTTATATATTAATGGAAATGGTGACGTGTTGGCATGATAGTTTCTATATTGGAGTGTCTTAGGCAAACTTATGACTAGCTTAAGAATTATGAAGCAATAGTTGTATTAGAATCTTGGTTACAGTCATGTGCAAATTAAGGGGGAATCACAGATATCAATAAGTGTAATTTCGTTGTGGATATGTGCAAGATAAATTAGTTTTCATGTGGTTAGCTACCGGTAAGTGAGATGAGATGTTTTTTAACGGTGCTTTTGAAAATGGAGGTTGTGTCTGCAGTTCTAGAGTTTTCAGGCAGGGAGTTCCAGATTTTAGGCCCTTTAATGTACATTGAATTTTTGTATAGATTTAGTCTGACACAGGGAATGTCAGAGATGTTTGTGTCTGGTATTATGTCTATGGGTCCTGTCACAACTGTCAAGAAAATGTTTTAGCTCAGGGTTAAACTTGGTATTTATGGTTCTATAAATGTAGATTGCAGAGTAGTAAGTGTGGATGTTCTGAACAGTGAGTAAGTTTAGGTCTTTGAAGAGTTGGGGGGGGGGGGTGTTGCCTAGCGTTGGATTGCGTGATAATTCTTACTGTGGCTTTTTGTTGGGTTATTATTGGCTTTAGGTGTCTTGCTGCTGTTTATCCCTAAGCACAAATGGCATATGTGAGGTAGGGATAGATAGAGTGAATAGTATAGTGTGGACACTTTCTTTGTGTTGGATATGAGTGCTGAATTTCAGGTTACTGTCGAGGTGAAGGCCCAGGAATTTGACCTCATTATGTTTAGCAATAGGAGTGTTGTTGATCTTAATGTTTAATTGTGCATCACCTGCTCTGTTACCAAACATAATACATAGAAGGTCTTATCAGTGTTGAGTGTAAGTTTGTTGGCTGTCATCCATGTAGATATTTTTAGTAATTCGTCGTTAACCCTTTCAGGGTCTGTGCCGTAGTTCTACGGTTTGAGTTCAGCGTCCAAACCGTAGTTCTACGTCATGAGCTCAGCTCACTCAGATAAGCTTTGAGTGGCAAATTTGGGCCTAGATATGAGAGAATACATCTATGTGGTAAGTGTGCACCACATAATACAAATCCTGCAGCACACAGTGCATAATGAGAGAAAAAAAACTGAAAACACAATTTTCGATTAAAACAGTGACTTTGCAGTGTTTTTTCGTATACTTTGTATAGATGTATTTGCGATTTCTTGGTCTCATTTGATAGAATGGAAGATATATTACATAGAGATGATTTTGATTGGTTTTAGTACTGCAAATGGCTTGAAACTGAGCTCAAAATAGCAGAAATGTTAAATTTTTGCTTATGTTTTAGAGTAAACAAATGACCTCACACGTCTAATACACGCCAGCTGGTGGGTCTAATATACGTTCACAAATGTGGTGATATTATTACAATATTGCATAACAGTAAATCTTCCATTTTTTGGTTTGAATAAAAATTCATTATGTGAATAAAAATAAAAATGGAATTCATTTGTAAAGACTGAAAACGTAACTAATGAACAGAGGAAATGTTAGTTTAGTGCCAGGAGTGCCTGCATTGTTTATTATGCACCCTATTTTGAAATTGGAATACAGTGGTACCTCGACTTACGATGGTCCCCAAACTCACCCTTTTATGAAAGTTTATTTTTTTTAAATGCTTTTGTAAGTGTAATTTTGGGGGTCTAAAAGGACTAGTCTATTTTACAACATTTCTTAAGGAGATAAATTCGTTTGGTAATGGCACTTGAACAGCATTCTGGAATGAAAAAATATCGTAAGTCGAGGTACCACTGTATTTTGAACTTTGAGTTAAATTGGCTAAATTACCAATTTCCAATCACTTTACAGTGATATTAATCCGTCAGAGAGGGCATATTTTAAGGCGAAACAATCGTTAAACGAATCAATTTTCCCCATAAGAAATAATGGAAATAAATTTAATCCGTCCAAGACTTCCAAAAGTAGTTAAATAAAATATTTTTTAGAACTTTTGGACATTAAATAATAAATAATTTAATAAAGAATACATAAATACACATGCAAATATTGTACAATAACATGTCACTTACATTTATTGAAGAGTTGTTGATGTGTGGAGGACGGGAGGAGGGAGAAGGTGGAGTAGTATGCTAGTGTTTGGAAGGGAATCCTTCCATTAACACTGCAGGTACCAAGTCCTTTTCTGGGGTTACTTCCCTTTTCTTTGAATGCCACTAGGACCAGCTTGAGAGTCACTAGACCTCTTTCTAACAACAAATTTGTCCAGGAGCTCTGTGTCTGGCGATTCTTTAACACATCCCCTGAAATGACACACCACTGTGTCATTGTACAGGTTGCCAGCACGGCCTGCAACAGCATGGTTAGGGTGATATTCATCCATAAATGCTTGCACATCACTCCATTTGGCACAGATCTCCTAATCCTTGAAGAAGGCACATTCTTCCATTTTTGTTCCACCTCCTCCTCCTCCTCTGAACCATTGTCCTGACCTCTGCTCTCTTGTTCCAGTTGCTGTTGAAGCTCTTGCAGATCTTCAGTGGTTAGCTCTTCCTTGTGCTCCTCCACCAACTGTTCCACATCCTCACCACTCACCTCTAACCCCAAAGACTTGCCCAATTCCACAATTTCTTCCAAAACAGGCTCAGGCTCATGCTCAGGGTTCTGAGGCTCAGCCCCAAAACCTTCAAAATCCCTCTCTAGGACACAGTCTGGCCACAATTTTCTCCAGGCAGAGTTCAAAGTCCTGGTAGTCACTCCCTCCCAAGCCTTACCTATAAGGTGTACACAATGCAGCATATGGAAATGTTTTTCCAAAATTCTCTTAGGGTTATGTTCATGTCTGTGGTCACATCAAAGCACTTTTGAAACATTGCTTTGGTATAGAGTTTTTAAAGTTGGAAATGACCTGCTGGTCCATGGGCTGGAGGAGAGGAGTGGTATTAGGGTGCAAGAACTTCACTTTGATGAATTTAAACTCCTCCACAATTTTCTCTACCAAGTTTGGAGGATGACAAGGAGCATTGTCCATTATCAGGAGGCACTTAAGTGGCAAATTATTGTCCAATAGATATTTCTTCACACTGGGGCCAAACACTTCATTGAACCAATCTAAAAAAATGTCCTTTGTGACCCAAGCCTTTTTGTTAGACTTCCACATCACACAAGTTAGACTTGCTGACACCGCATCTGCCAAACACTCGGGGATTTTCAAAAGATACACCAGTAAAGGCTTCACTTTGCAATCACCACTGGCATTGGCACAAAGCATCAAAGTTAGCCTGTCTTTCATAGGCTTATGTCCTGGCTGTGCCTTTTCCTCCTGAGTAATGTAGGTCCTGTTGGGCATTTTCTTCCAAAACAGGCCTGTTTCATCACAATTAAACACTTGTTGGGGAGGAATTGTTCAGCCTCTAGGTACTCCTGGAATTCAGGAACATATTTTTCAGCCGCACTTTTGTCAGAACTGGCTGCGTCACCATGCCTCACAACACTATGTATGCCACTTCGATTCTTAAATTTGTAAAACCAGCCTCTGCTGGCTTTAAATTGCTCACTTCAGCACTCGTTGCAGGCATTTTCTTAAGGAGATCATCATGCAACTGCCTTGCTTTTCACATATTATTCCCTCGAAACAGTATCTCCTGCTAACTGTTTCTCGTTGATCCACACCAACAACAACCTTTCCACATTTTCCAGCACTTGTGGTCTGTGTTTTGTGATCACAGATGCACCTTTGCAACAACAGCTTCCTTGATTTTACTTGAATATTTCTTATCCACAATGGTAGCGATGGTAGAATAGGGTTTACCATACAGCCTGGCCAGCTCACTGATACGCACTCCACTTTCATATTTTTCTATTATCTCCTTCTTCACTTCTATCGTCATATATTTCTGTTCCTCTTTGCCACAGGCTTACCACTAGGAGCTTTCCTTGGACCCATGGTAGCTTATTTAGCAGTTGCAAGCACTAAAAACAGTGGAATAATGACAATATACTGGTATGAATGCGTGGTGTGGGTGGGTGGTCGCTCCGCTTGTAAACAATAGCACTGACGCTCCTGGAGTGCGCGCTCAGCTGGGCGCCAAGCGGACAGGTCCGGACGAAGTCGTAAGACGAAGCAAACATCGTAAGTCACAATCAAATTTCTTACGTTATAAATATCGGTTATCGAAATAACGTAAGATGATAACATCGTAAGTCGGGGTTCCACTGTATTTTGTAGTTGAAACAGTTGACTGGGCAATTTCTTGTGCTCAATCGATAGAATAGAAGTAATACTAGTGAAATAGCTAAGAATTTGGTCGACTGGAATAATGTAATGGCCTAAAATGGAGTCAAAGTCGGCAAATCGCTGATGCGTAAATATCGCCGACACATCAAAATTCGAGAGCATATTTCGTCAATTTTCAATCAAATTTCGTACTTTTTGTTTTATTATCTTCAGAAAAAGATTCTCTACCATTTCATAAGAAAAATAAGAATTATTTCATTTTTAAATTCTTGGACACTGGCGCACCCTTCCAAAAATGGCCTTGGACCCTGAAAGGGTTAACAATGGTGTTGAGCGTTTCAAGATTTGGGTGGGAGATCACATAAGTCGTGTCGTCAGCAAAGAGTATTGGTTTCAGGTGTTGTGATACATTGGGAAGATCATTGATGTATAAGAGGAAGAGCAGGGGACCAAGGACACTTCCTGTGGTACTCCAGTATCAATTGATCATGTTGAGGAGGTTGTGTCTTTAATGGTGACATACTGATACCTATTAGTAAGGTAGGATTTGAAGTATGCAAGTGCATGACCTCTTATACTATAGTGGTCAAGTTTGTGGAGTAGGATGCCGTGGTTTACTGTGCGAAATCTTTCCTTAGGTCAATAAAAGTCCTAATGGATATTCCTTATTTTCCAGTTCTGTGTAAAGCAGGTCTATCATTTTACGATTGTATCGTTAGTGCTTTTATTTTTCTGAAGCCAAATTGGCAGGGGTTGAGTATGCTTTGTGTCATTATAAACAAGTATAATCTCTTGTGCACAAGTTTCTCAAAGATTTTGGATAGCAACGGTAAGTTTGATATTGGCCTATAGTTGTTTACATCTGTGGGGTCTCCACCTTTGTGTATTGGTAACCCTAGCTGTTTTGAGTAGTGTCAGGAAAGTGCTAGTTTCTAGTGATTTGTTAAAAGTAATGAAATAGCATGTGAAAGGACATGGGTGGCTCGCTTGTATAATAATGGTGGGACTTGAGACAGATTCCCTGATTTATTTTTAAGTGACTTGATTATCATGGTGACTTCAGTGGGCTCAGTAGGTGCAAGATAGAAGGAGGATGGGAAATTCCCATCTAAGTAATCACTTGCTCGGGCGTTGGTCAGTGGTACCCGACTATCGGTCTTAACCCATTCCAGGAGCTAGACCTTAACACAATAAATTAAACTCGAAACCTTATTTCCCATAAGAAATAATGTAAATACAATTAATCCGTTCAGACATCCAAAAATATTCACAAAATTAATTTTGTAAAGATTAACAATATACTTTAACATACACTAACTAAATAACTAAATAATAAATAACATAATAATAAATAACATTTACTTACCTTTATTGAAGAGAGTTGTTGGCATCTGGAAGATAGGGAGGAGGACAGGGGAGGAGGGGTAAGTGTTTGGAAGGGAATCCCTCCAAAGGACTTCAGGTAAGTCCCTCTCTGGGGTTACTTCCTTTTGGTCTTTTAATGCCACTTGGACCAGCTTGAGAGTCACTAGAACCCTGTCGCACAAAATAACTGTCCAGAGTTCTTTGTTTCTGTCGCCTCTTTAACATTTTCCTGAAGTGCAACATGGCTCTGTCACTGAACTGGTTGCACAGAAGGCTCATTTCAGCTTGCTCAGGGTGATGTTTTTCAACAAATGTCTGCAACTCATTCCACTTTGTACACATGTCCTTAAGCACTGAAGAAGGCACCTCCTTCACTCCGTCTTCCTCCTCCTGTGAATCAATAGCCTCAACTCTGGTCTGATGCTGTTCCAGTTCCAGCTGTTGTAGCTCTTCAGTTGTTAGCTCTACCCTGTGCTCCTCCACCAACTCTTCCATATCCTCACCACTCACCTCCAACCCCAGGCTGTTCCCCAATGCCACAATATCTTCACATTTTCTAAACTTTTAAATGTTTCATGTATTTTTGAAAAATAATATGAAATAACATTACGTTGCGCCATCTTCCAGTTTACATGAGGGAGATTAAAATCTCCAAGGAGTAAAATATTGGTGAGTGTACCGTGACGTGGGTGTATCATGATGTGAGTGTACTGTGGTGAGTGTACGTGACACCTAACCTAACCTAAGCTTCCTTAAAAAATAATAAAATTCGGCTTACTTTTCCTATAAATTTCAATTGCAGAAGAAATTCTGATGGTACAATAGCCTTTATTATAAGAAATGGAAACATACATAAGAAAAAGAAAAAACGTCAAATATGAATAAAATACAACTTTGCACATTTTTCTAAACTTTTTATTTGTTTAAGAAACCGTGTGTTGTACGAGGGGAAATCATAACTCGAGAATTATCATTTATAGATTTTAAAGGGATTTTCAAAAATATGTAAATAATTTATAAATAGGCAAAAATGCTCAGAAA
>WNWK01009706.1:0-74821 GCA_009830355.1 Cherax destructor | reverse complement strand
ATATAATTTGTTATTGCAACACATTGTTTAATCTGATTTAATTAATTTTATAAATAAGACAAATGCATAAAACTATGTTTCAAAAATGTCATAGTCTAAACTATTCAAATTTCATAGCTTAAATACTCAACTATACTCATATTGTAAACTATCTACTAAAATTCTTACCATTTAGTTTTAAGTATATTTTAAGTCTGCCCAAAATGCCCTGCATATTAGGGGCTTTTGGCATGTACACCTCATAACATCTCATAACAAATTGTAACTCTTTGTATCATGTCCAAATAAACTACTATTACTATTACTAATACTATATATCCATAATGAAAATGATAGCTATAGGAATGCAGTTAGAAGCCTGAGTAGATCTATAACCCACTATGATAACATGAACGTAGATAAGTATGTTTATGGAGCAACTTGCAATGTGAACAGACTGACTGATGTTGTAGTGGCCAGGCTTATGCTTGTTAAGTAAAAGGACACAAATGCAACTAATGTGACATTTTATTGTGGCAACGTTTCGCTCTCCAGGAGCTTTTTCAAGCCGTAACGGCGAAAAGCTCCTGGAGGAAACGGCACCTAATAAATGTCACATTAGCCATTTTCCTTTATCTATTGTCGGTAATTCTACCAATATTATTACAGGCTTAGGCTTGGCTACAAATACTTCTGGCAGTTTGGGAGATATACAGATGATGATCAAACTAAATGCAAATTATGTGATCAGGCATATGGTCACTGTCTTGAACACTATGTGCTGAATTGTCCACTTATTGAGGAATATAGAGATAGTCAGTATAATAACTTATGTGACATGTCAAGATATCTTATTAGTGAAGGTAGGATACCACTTATACTAAGCAAATTTCCTAAATTTGCTTGTAACAGATAAGTGAACTGTAGATATAAATCCAAATTAATTTCCATGAACGTGCCTATCTGTGCTCATGATAATGCGAGCACAGATGGGCATGTTTGTGGAGCAACTTGCAATGTGAACAGACTGACTGATGTTGTAATGGCCAGGCTTAGGCTTGGCTACAGGTACTTCTGGCAGTTTGGGAGACACAGATGATGATCAAACTAAATGCAAATTATGTTATCAGGCATATGGTCACTGTCTTGAACACTATGTGCTTGATTGTGCACTTATTGAGGAATATAGAGATAGACAGTATAATAACCTATGTGACATGTCAAGATATCTTATTCATGAAATAAGATACCAATTGTACTAAGCAAATTTCCTAAATTTGCTTGTAACAGATAATTGAAATGTAGATATAAACCCAAATGTACAATTGTTAACCCCTTTGGGGCCTAGTGCCTTGGTCTTTTGTATATCCATATGCTCTTGCGCTACCGTCCACAGGATGGATATGGGGTGCACAATAAACTAACCACTTCGGTGGCAAAATCTAAATCTAGGCCTCATCTAGATTATGCTGCACAGTTTTGGTCACCGTATTACAGAATGGATATAAATGCTCTGGAAAACGTACAAAGGATGATGACTAAGTTGATTCCATGTGTCAGAAATCTTCCCTATTCAAATTCAAATTCTTTATTTCTGGTAATATACAAGGTGGGGTGTACTTATAATTATACATTTTATGAAGTAGATATTACAAGATGGCCAATAATATGCCTAGGCTTTTCAGGCAGTCTTATGATAGGTCTTACTCAATAGCGACACAATGATTATACAGATAGTAAGGTTAGGTAATTGTGTGATTAGCTAGGTTTACAAAATTGAGGTACTGGAATTGAGGATAGACTGAGGGTCCAGAATCTGCACTCTCTAGAATTCAATTCAAATTCAAATTCTTTATTTCTAGTAATATACATAGTGGGGTGTAATTATAGTAATGTACATTTTAAGTAAAAGGACACAAATGCAACTAATGTGACATTTTATTGTGGCAACGTTTCGCTCTCCAGGAGCTTTCTCAAAGCCGTTACAAGCGATATATGGACACAGTGGGCTGTTTCATTTCTCTCAAAGTGAGGTGAAATACTAGTGGTGGTCGAGGTAGTAGTGATAAGTACTTCCAACAGACACTTCCTTCAGATTCCTGGCCGAAAAATTGATCCCCAAATCTCTCCCGCCAACTCTCCAACTCCAAGCACCCTTTTCTCCCGCTACTCAAGCCTTTAACAGTGTGCTGAAGAAATTTCTAACATCCTAAAAAACCCTTTTTAATGCTCGAAAATGAGGGCCAACCTTCAGATTGACCACCACACTGCGGCATATTCTCAGTAAAGTCCCCCCCGCCAACCTCCAACAGAAGATTTAAAAACAATCGCAAACTTGTACCTCTCAATAATAGTCGATGGGAAAGGGAAAAGGGAAAGAAACCTTGATAAATAACTTATCATCACGCACCTTAACTGACTACGAGAAACAAGCGCTCAGTCTGGGTCTCAATTTACCATAACATACGAAAACAAACTATCAACTGAATTTAGTCACAGAAACCACAACACAGTGACAACAACTTCAGAAAGGGTTATATACAGGGCATTCTCACGGCTTTTATGTGAACCTTCTTCTCAATCTTCCCAGCGATATATCAATGCTCTGAAGGGCCTTGCTAATGACCCAAATATTATCGTCCCGCCTTAGAACAAAGGAGAGTAGAGTCGATATACTCAACACCAGTGAATACAACACCAAAATGATGGACCTCTTGAATGACCAATCACTTACGAACCCATCAACACACAACAGTGGGAAACACTGCACTAAGAGTTTCCTATATAAAACCAGACAAATCTGAAACGCACTAGTGAAGGAGAAACAGTTCTGTACTTGATACCAGCAACCTAAACAGCACACATGTATGCTTGCAGACCCATAAGCATAATATTCCTCTCAGACCAATCATCAGGTATAGGCAGTGCACCCACAAACTGAGCCAGGTTCTTGCCAAACATCTTTCCTGCCTTCTGGGGACCATCAGCCCCGCTCATCTTAAACATTCAGGCGACCTTCTCAACCGCATCCGAAATCTCTCCATCCGAAACAAGAAACTAAGCAGTTTGGACGTGACTTCCCTCTTCACTAAAGTACCTACCACACAAGCCATCGAGGTTCTACGAGGTAAAGTCAATCAGGACCTTAACCTTCCTCTACCTCCCGGAGATTTTGTTGACCTTATTGAACTCTGTGTTAATTTCAACTGTTTTTCTTTCAATAACAGGCTCTACAAACAAACATACGGCATGGGAATGGGGTCCCCCATCAGTGCCGTCTTAGCTAACTTGTACATGGAACACCTAGAGGCTGAACACTTCGCCAACATCATCCCCTCAAGCGTCACTTGGTTACGTTACGTAGACGACGTCCTCGTAATAACTCCCAAACGTTTTGATGTACGGAATCTTCAGGCAAGGCTCAACGCAGTTGAACCGGCGATCCAGTTTACACTAGAAGAAGAGTTCAATGACAAGCTACCCTTTCTAGACGTCCTCATCCACAAAGTAGATAACAACCTAAGATTTCAAGTTTACCGGAAACCTACAAATAAAAATGATCTCACACACTTCTATTCCAGTCAAGATACTAAGACCAAAAGAGGTATCATCATCGGATTCTTCCTAAGAGCTTACCGAATTTGTAGTCCTGAGTTTCTTGACGAGGAATGTACATACATTCACCAAACCTTCACTGAGTTACATTTTCCTTCCTTTTTCATCAAAGATTGCAAGAAAAGAGCTCTTCAGATCATTAATTCTCCACGCATCAACACCACTCCAAACAAAGTCATAATTCTTCCCAACAGCCAGGTTGCATCCAACATTTCTAAAGTATTTGCACAAGCTAACACTAGAGTCGCCATCGCTTCCAGTACTTCTATTAAGATCTAACCAAGACTAAATCCAAGCACCATGAACCAGTCAACGCAGGGGTCTACACTATACCCTGTGGAGGCTGCGACAGAATTTATGTAGGAGAAACAGCAAGGAACCTCGAAACACGCATCAATGAACACATTAATGCATGCAGAAACGATAACCTGAACAACGCCTGCGTACAACACCGAAATTCCAACAATCATCTCATGAAATTCAAAGACGCCCGACTAGTAATCAAAGAAACTAATTTCCGTAGACGCAAATGCCTTGAATCAGCACTTATCTCTGTTTCTAACACAATTAAACAAAACAAAGGCAGTTTCACCATCTCTGAAGTCTTAGCAAGAATCCTCCTGAAAACAGTAAACCCTGCCATCACATAGTCTCTCCTGCTAATTCTACACAAGCACATCGTAGATGTGGAACACTCCTACAGGCCTTCGATATTTCAACCTCCAGCAGAAATATTTGTCTAACCTATTGTTATACTACCCTAGTATTTGTTTTATCACCTTTTACTCATGTGCATATTGATTGTTCTACCTTATTGTATTACTACTACTACTACTAATATCACTACTACTATCACCACTAGTATTTCACCTCACTTTGAGAGTATATATAAACCCACTATGTCCATTATCGCTTGTAACGGCTTGACAAAGCTCCTGGAGAGCGAAACGTTGCCACAATAAAATGTCACATTAGTTGCATTTGTGTCCTTTTACTTAACATATTGTCGGTAATTCTACCAATATTATTACGTAATGCTGGTAGTCTAAGTAGTCTTAGTAGTAGTGGTGGTGGTAGTAGTAGTAGTAGGTATGGGTAGTAGTAGTTATAACGTTTCTTCCCTATGTACGGGCTATTTGTGTAGAAATGCTTACTGGGGAAAATATCGCCCGAGGAGCATATAGAGAGAGTTGAACCTGGACACACCGCTTGTTGTCTGTGAAGACAGACAACAAGGAAGACAATGTACACTGCGTGTGTAAAGTTAGAATCTGCGCAGTTTAGAGGCGCATGCCCACATGAACGTGCACACCCATATGAACGTGCACACCCACACTAACGTACACACGCCCACACTAACGTACACACGCCCACAATAACGTACACACGCCCACGTCAGCCTTAACAAATCCAACAATATGAAAAACAGAGAGAGGGAAAGAGTCGATGATTCATAAGTTGGGGCCAGAGAGTGTGAAGCCTCGACTCGTGTCCACAAGGTCGAGGTGGCGCTGGCTGCCACACGCTTTCATCGACCTTATGGCTAGCCAACCCTGGATGCACCGCTGGTTATTAAAACGCCCATCCACATTGCTACCCCCTACCCCCCTCCCTCCCATTAGTCCCTCCCTCCCTCCCTCCCTCAGTCCTCTCCCATACCCCCTCCCTCTATCCTATCTCCCTCCCTCAGTCCTCTCCCCTACCCCCCTCCCTCTATCCTCCCTTCCTTCCTTCCTCCCATTAGTCCCTCCCTCCCTCCCTCAGTCCTCAAGTGTGTCCGTTCGTCTGTCTGTTCCTCGCTCCGTCCGTTGTTCCGTAGCTGGGTTGGTAGCGCACTCAAGGTCTGCACTGAGGTCCGTGGTTTGATCCCCGGTACGAGTGGAAACATTAGGACGTGTTTCCTTAAGATACCTGATGTCCGTGTTCACCTAGCAGTAGATGGGTACCCGGGTGTTAATCGACTAGTGGGGGTCGCATCCTGGGGATAAAACTGACCTAGTTTGCATGAAATGCTCTGCATAACAAGGGGCTTTCTATATAGTAATATGTCAGCTATGGTCTGTATAACCAGGGGCTTTCTATATAATACGTCACTGATATCAGCTATGGTATGTATACGTTGTATCTGGTATTTGTAGAAATTATTATTATTATTATTATTATTATTACTGACCTCAAAGACTGTTAAACAATGACCTGGGTCACCCAGTTCAAAACTTCTGTATAAAATTGAACTTTCCCTCTACCCCTACCTCCACTAAATCCCCCCCCCCACTCTACTTTCCTACCCCCTCCCACCACTGTGGCAAATCATCGTATATAATGGAGGGCAAACAAAGCTATCTTTGTTGTCACAAAGAATGAAAAACCAGCATACACCTATTATCAAACTAATTTATTAAATAATAAAAATATAAAGTGCCATCTTTTGAGAGCCAAGAACCGGTTTTTATTGAGGTTCATTACACAAGTTCAGATTTTGGCACTTGCCTTGGAGTAACTTAAGTGTTGGTCAATGTAAGATAACTTGCTGAAGAGAAACACTAACTTATTTCCCAAGATGTAACTGGTAGCAATACCAACAACCTGATGGTCGTCATGACTGGTAGCAATACCAACAACCTGATGGTCATGACTGGTAGCAATACCAACAACCTGATGGTCGTCATGACTGGTCGCAATACCAACAACCTGATGGTCGTCATGACTGGTAGCAATACCAACAACCTGATGGTCGTCATGACTGGTAGCAATACCAACAACCTGATGGTCGTCATGACTGGTAGCAATACCAACAACCTGATGGTCGTCATGACTGGTAGCAATACCAACAACCTGATGGTCGTCATGACTGGTATCAATACCAACAACCTGATGGTCGTCATGACTGGTAGCAATACCAACAACCTGATGGTCGTCATGACTGGTAGCAATACCAACAACCTGATGGTCATGACTGGTAGCAATACCAACAACCTGATGGTCGTCATGACTGGTCGCAATACCAACAACCTGATGGTCGTCATGACTGGTAGCAATACCAACAACCTGATGGTCGTCATGACCCACCTGGGTCGTGGTATCATCCAACCACCTGATGTCTCTGACGGTTCAATACAAAACCATGGTCGTATACGGGCAATAAACACCTGATGTCGCTATGGTAGATACCAAACTGATTGTAGATGTAAATACAACAACCTGATGGTCATGACTGGGCAATCAAAACTTGTGTATGACTGTCATACCACACCTATGTCTCTACTGTACATCCAACAACTGATGGTCGTCATGACTGGAGCAAACAACAACCTGATGGTGTCATGACTGGTACAAACCAACAACCTGATGGTCGTCAGACTGGTAGCAATACCAACAACCTGATGGTCATGACTGGGAATACCAACAACCGTGGTCATGACTGTAGATCCAACAACCTGATGGTCGTCATGACTGGTAGCAATACCAACAACCTGATGGTCGTCATGACTGGTAGCAATACCAACAACCTGATGGTCGTCATGACTGGTAACAATACCAACAACCTGATGGTCGTCATGACTGGTAACAATACCAACAACCTGATGGTCGTCATGACTGGTAACAATACCAACAACCTGATGGTCGTCATGACTGGTAACAATACCAACAACCTGATGGTCGTCATGACTGGTAGCAATACCAACAACCTGATGGTCGTCATGACTGGTAGCAATACCAACAACCTGATGGTCGTCATGACTGGTAGCAATACCAACAACCTGATGGTCGTCATGACTAGTAGCAATACCAACCTGATGGTCATGACTGGTATCAATACCAACAACCTGATGGTCGTCATGACTGGTATCAATACCAACAACCTGATGGTCGTCATGACTGGTAGCAATACCAACAACCTGATGGTCGTCATGACTGGTAGCAATACCAACAACCTGATGGTCGTCATGACTGGTAGCAATACCAACAACCTGATGGTCGTCATGACTGGTAGCAATACCAACAACCTGATGGTCGTCATGACTGGTACAATACCAACAACCTGATGGTCGTCATGACTGGTAGCAATACCAACAACCTGATGGTCGTCATGACTGGTAACAATACCAACAACCTGATGGTCGTCATGACTGGTAGCAATACCAACAACCTGATGGTCATGACTGGTAGCAATACCAACAACCTGATGGTCGTCATGACTGGTAGCAATACCAACAACCTGATGGTCGTCATGACTGGTAGCAATACCAACAACCTGATGGTCATGACTGGTAGCAATACCAACAACCTGATGGTCGTCATGACTGGTAGCAATACCAACAACCTGATGGTCGTCATGACTGGTAGCAATACCAACAACCTGATGGTCGTCATGACTGGTAGCAATACCAACAACCTGATGGTCATGACTGGTAGCAATACCAACAACCTGATGGTCATGACTGGTAGCAATATCAACCTGATGGTCGTCATGACTGGTAGCAATACCAACAACCTGATGGTCGTCATGACTGGTAGCAATACCAACAACCTGATGGTCGTCATGACTGGTAGCAATACCAACAACCTGATGGTCGTCATGACTGGTAGCAATACCAACAACCTGATGGTCGTCATGACTGGTAGCAATACCAACAACCTGATGGTCGTCATGACTGGTAGCAATACCAACAACCTGATGGTCGTCATGACTGGTAGCAATACCAACAACCTGATGGTCGTCATGACTGGTAGCAATACCAAAAACCTGATGGTCGTCATGACTGGTAGCAATACCAACAACCTGATGGTCGTCATGACTGGTAGTAATACCAACAACCTGATGGTCGTCATGACTGGTAGCAATACCAACAACCTGATAGTCGTCATGACTGGTAACAATACCAACAACCTGATGGTCATGACTGGTAACAATACCAACAACCTGATGGTCGTCATGACTGGTATCAATACCAACAACCTGATGGTCGTCATGACTGGTATCAATACCAACAACCTGATGGTCGTCATGACTGGTAGCAATACCAACAACCTGATGGTCGTCATGACTGGTAGCAATACCAACAACCTGATGGTCGTCATGACTGGTAGCAATACCAACAACCTGATCGGCAACAACAGTGTTCTGATGGTTCATTTCTAGTTCATACAGTAACCAAACTGTTCTGAGTTACCTCGGTGTCATGTCAGCAGTGTTGTAACAAGAACACTACTGGTGTCATGTCAGCAGTGTTGTAACAAGAACACTGCTGGTGGTGTCATGTCAGCAGTGTTGTAACAACAAGAACACTACTGGTGTCATGTCAGCAGTGTTGTAACAAAAAGAACACTGCTGGTGGTGTCATGTCAGCAGTGTTGTAACAACAAGAACACTGCTGGTGGTGACATGTCAGCAGTGTTGTAACAACAAGAACACTGCTGGTAGTGTCATGTCAGCAGTGTTGTAACAACAAGAACACTGCTGGTAGTGTCATGTCAGCAGTGTTGTAACAACAAGAACACTGCTGGTAGTGTCATGTCAGTAGTGTTGTAACAAGAACACTGCTGGTAGTGTCATGTCAGCAGTGTTGTAACAACAAGAACACTGCTGGTAGTGTCATGTCAGCAGTGTTGTAACAACAAGAACACTGCTGGTAGTGTCATGTCAGCAGTGTTGTAACAACAAGAACACTGCTGGTGTCATGTCATCAGTGTCGTAACAAGAACACTGCTGGTGTCATGTCAGCAGTGTTGTAACAACAAGAACACCACTGGTGTCATGTCAGCAGTGTTGTAACAAGAACACTACTGGTGTCATGTCAGCAGTGTTGTAACAACAAGAACACTACTGGTGTCATGTCAGCAGTGTTGTAACAACAATAACACTGCTGGTGGTTGTCATGTCAGCAGTGTTGTAACAACAAGAACACTACTGGTGTCATGTCAGCAGTGTTGTAACAACAAGACCACTGCTGGTGTCATGTCAGCAGTGTTGTAAGAACACACCTGGTGGTGTCATGTCAGCAGTGTTGTAACAAGAACACTGCTGGTAGTGTCATGTCAGCAGTGTTGTTAACAACAAGAACACTGCTGGTGGTGTCATGTCAGCAGTGTTGTAACGAGAACACTGCTGGTGTCATGTCAGCAGTGTTGTAACAAGAACACTGCTGGTGGTGTCATGTCAGCAGTGTTGTAACAAGAACACTGCTGGTGGTGTCATGTCAGCAGTGTTGTAACAAGAACACTGCTGGTTTCATGTCAGCAGTGTTGTAACAAGAACACTGCTGGTGGTGTCATGTCAGCAGTGTTGTAACAACAAGAACACTGCTGGTGGTGTCATGTCAGCAGTTTTGTAACAAGAACACTGCTGGTGGTGTCTTGTCAGCACTGTTGTAACAAGAACACTGCTGGTGGTGTCTTGTCAGCAGTGTTGTAACAACAAGAACACTACTGGTGTCATGTCAGCAGTGTTGTAACAACAAGAACACTGTTGGTGTCATGTCAGCAGTGTTGTAACAACAAGAACACTACTGGTGTTATGTCAGCAGTGTTGTAACAACAAGAACACTACTGGTGTCATGTCAGCAGTGTTGTAACAACAAGAACACTGCTGGTGTCATGTCAGCAGTGTTGTAACAAGAACACTGCTGGTGGTGTCTTGTCAGCAGTGTTGTAACAAGAACACTGCTGGTGGTGTCTTGTCAGCAGTGTTGTAACAAGAACACTACTGGTGTCATGTCAGCAGTGTTGTAACAACAAGAACACTGCTGGTGTTATGTCAGCAGTGTTGTAACAACAAGAACACTACTGGTGTCATGTCAGCAGTGTTGTAACAACAAGAACACTACTGGTGTCATATCAGCAGTGTTGTAACAACAAGAACACTACTGGTGTCATGTCAGCAGTGTTGTAACAACAAGAACACTACTGGTGTCATGTCTGCGACACACAGTAACGACTGTTAACACTACCATACAAGAAATATTAAAAACAAGATGAAGCAAGACAATGTTGGAGGTAGCTTGACCACCTGCCTGTCTGACCACCTGTCTGACCGCCTGACAACTTGCCTGCCTGACCACCTGTCTGACCTCCTGTCTGACAACTTGCCTGCCTGACCACCTGTCTGACCGCCTGACTGTCTGACAACTTGCCTGCCTTACCTGTCTGACCGCCTGCCTAAACACCTGCCTGCCTGCCTGCCTGCCTGCCCGCCTGCCTGCCTGCCTGCCTGCCCGCCTGCCTGCCTGCCTGCCCGCCTGCCTGCCTGCCTGCCTGCCTGCCTGCCCGCCTGCCTGCCTGCCTGCCTGCCCGCCTGCCTGCCTGCCCGCCTGCCTGCCTGCCTGCCCGCCTGCCTGCCTGCCTGCCTGCCTGCCTGCCTGCCCGCCTGCCTGCCTGCCTGCCTGCCTGCCTGCCTGCCTGCCTGCCGCCTGCCTGCCTGCCTGCCTGCCTGCCTGCCTGCCTGCCTGCCTGCCTGCCTGCCCGCCTGCCTGCCTGCCTGCCCGCCTGCCTGCCTGCCTGCCTGCCTGCCGCCTGCCTGCCTGCCTGCCTGCCTGCCTGCCTGCCTGCCTGCCTGCCTGCCTGCCCGCCTGCCTGCCCGCCTGCCTGCCTGCCTGCCCGCCTGCCTGCCCGCCTGCCTGCCTGCCTGCCTGCCTGGATAAAGTGCCTTCTACTCCTCACTTTCAAAATCTGCGGTGACGGAACTGTCAGAAACTTTATGGGTGGTGACGGAACTGTCAGAAACTTTATGGGTGGTGACGGAAGTGCCAGGAACTTTATGGGTGGTGACGGAAGTGCCAGGAATTTTATGGGCGGTGACGGAAGTGCCAGGAACTTTATGGGTGGTGACGGAAGTGCCAGGAACTTTATGGGTGGTGACGGAAGTGCCAGGAACTTTATGGGTGGTGACGGAAGTGCCAGGAACTTCAGCAGTAAGAGACAGTAAAAGCAGCAGCAGCAGGATGAGAGAGAGAGAGAGAGAGAGAGAGAGAGAGAGAGAGAGAGAGAGAGTGTGTGATTGGGTGGGGGGAGGGGTGGGTGGTACAGGACTCGGGACACCCACCAACCACTGGCCACACCCACACCACGCCCACTACCATTTACTTCTCCCTTTGGTATTTCAGCTCCTCTTTCTCTTCCTCCCCTCTCTCTCTCTTTCCCTCCCACTCACTTTATCCTCTCTCTCTCTCCCTTTCCCTACCACAACCTCTCTCTCCCTCTCTTTTACTTTACCCCTTCCTTCTCTCTCTTCCTCTCCCTTTCTTCTACTGTTTCTCCCTTCCTTGTCTATCTCTCTGCCCCTCTCACACTGCCTCTCTCCTCACACTGCCCCTCTCCTCACACTGCCCCTCTCCTCACACTGCCTCTCTCCTGACACTGCCTCTCTCCTGACACTGCCTCTCTCCTGACACTGCCTCTCTCCTCACTGCCTCTCTCCTGACACTGCCTCTCTCCTCACTGCCTCTCTCCTGACACTGCCTCTCTCCTCACACTGCCTCTCTCCTGACACTGCCTCTCTCCTCACACTGCCTCTCTCCTCACACTGCCTCTCTCCTCACACTGCCTCTCTCCTGACACTGCCTCTCTCCTCACACTGCCTCTTCCATCTTTCATACACAAACCAAGACAGCTGACAAGAAAGAAGAATATGGAAAACAATATTAGCCCAGGACACTGTTTGGAGGCTGACTTAGCTGGGTCAGGTGTAGAGGGCGAGGCAGGTGTAGAGGGCAAGATAAGTGTAGAGGGTGTGGGGCAGGTGTAAAGGGCGAGGCAGGTGTAGAGGGCGAGGCAGGTGTAGAGGGCGAGGCAGGTGTAGAGGGCGAGGCAGGTGTAGAGGGTGCGGGGCAGGTGTAGAGGAGGGCGGGGCAGGTGTAGAGGAGGGCGAGGCAGGTGTAGAGAGTGCGGGGCAGGTGTAGAAGAGGGCGAGGCAGGTGTAGAGGGCGGGGCAGGTGTAGAAAGTGCGGGGCAGGTGTAGAGGGCGAGGCAGGTATAGAGGGTGCGGGGCAGGTGTAGATTAGGGCGGGGCAGGTGTAGATTAGGGCGAGCGAGGCAGGTGTAGAGGGGCGAGGCAGGTGTAGAGGGGCGGGCAGGTGTAGAGGGGGCGGGGCAGGTGTAGAGGAGGGCGAGGCAGGTGTAGAGGGGGCGGAGCAGGTGTGAGAGGGCGAAGCAGGTGTAGAGGGGCGGGGCAGATGTAGATGGGGCAGGGCAGGTGTAAAGGGGGTGGGGCAGGTGTAAAGGGGGTGAGGCAGGTGTAAAGGGGGGGGTGGAGCAGATGTAAAGGGGGGCGGGACAAGTGTAGGTGGGCAACATCTGACACACTACACTGGGTGCCTATACCCTGCATTACAACATTGTTTCTACCGGGACAGGTGTAAAGGTAAGTGTCAGGGGCCCAAGACTGTTCAACTGCCTCCCGGCATACATAAGGGGGATTACCAATAGACCCCTGGTTGTCTTCAAGAAGGCGCTGGACAGGCACCTAAAGTCAGTACCTGACCAGCCGGGCTGTGGTTCCTACGTAGGAGTACGTGCAGCCAGCAGTAACAGCCTGGTTGATCAGGCTCTGATCCACCACGAGGGGGTGTTGACCCTCGGAACATCGTGCAGGTAATGGTGGTGAGATAATACTGGTAATTTAATAATGATAATAGATGAAGTAGAACATTACAATCACACTTGGTTATATGTTGCACAAGATATGTGCAACTGCTGCATATCTTTACTGACCAAACATATCGCCAGTGTAGCAGACTTTTCAATGTAAAACACATGTGACTATTATAATGAAGACAGTACCACAAGTGGACAAGTAATTTTAATCAGTTCAATTCCTGTCGGCTCAATATATATATTATATATATATATATATATATATATATATATATATATATATATATATATATATATATATATATATATATATATATATAATATATATATATCAAGGCTTGAGCACCTTCAAATTAGTTGGGCACTTCTTGCAGAGTGTCAAGTGTAAAATTCATGTGTGTATTAGGTTAACAAAAGCTTGTTGGTAAGGGTAAATCTCTAGTGTAGAACCTGCTTCCAGTTCATCAACATGTCGGTACTGAGAACCATTAGTATACTGAACTCCGCAAATCATTCTCCATGAAACATTTGTACATCCTGTGCAAATTTCTTGGATTAGCAGCCATTCAAGTGTGTGATGTAAGAATATGATAGTGTTGACACTGCTCAGACTGACATGAGGCATCATGTACTCACTGATACCATCAAAGACCATCAGCGACTCCTCATTGAGAAATAAACACACACACGAGGTGGTCAACAATCATGTTACACACACACTCAACATGATCTGCGTTTATCATGTTATTTCTTGTGAAGAGCCAAACCTGTTTTAGTCATTCACAACATAAGTATTTATAAGGTGTATTGAGGAGGCGCATCAAGTGATCATGGCTCCACATATTACGGATTAAGTCAAGTGCAAGAAGCCACCATATATAAAACAAGATAGATGAGAAAAGGCAAAAAGAGATGAGAGAAGCGGATAGAAGAGAGAAGACAAGATGATAAATGAGATTAGAGAGGATGAAGATGAGTAAGAAGCGGGAGGATAGAGGATGGTAGTGGTAAGAAGGATAGTGTTCAATAATGATATAAACAAACACAGCTTAGACACTATGGTGTGTTCTGAAGACCAATGTTCCTGATGCCCTCTTCCTCCATGCCACCACTACCCCTTCCCCATCATCTCCACCCCTTCCCCATCATCTCCACCCCCCCCTCGAAAGATTTCTACCCCCTGCCCCTTCCATCACCTCAAGGTTATCCCAGAATCTTGTGATGGAATACGAGAAACACAAATGTTCTCACAATGTGAATTACGGTTTACGTAATAAAGTAGCAGTACTCTACTACTCTGGCGTCTACCTGGCAGTCTACCTGGCAAGTGCTCAGAGAGGTCAAAGCCCCCGAGGCCTGGTCCATGGCCGGGTCTCCAATGTTATTAAAAGAACTGTCTTTTACATAAAAGTAGAAGTAGTGCAGCAGAGGCCTACTGGCTGAAGGTAGGCAAGTCTGCTCGCAGGAAAGCCACACAATTCCTGTGTCTAACATCACTGGAAAAATTAAACAAATGCAGTATTATGCCATCTTTTATTGACTTCGTGACTTTTTTTACTGACTTGAAAACCCCACACAGTGGGCTTTATCAAGTCACAAACAGATGTACCTGGATAAAGAGTACATGAGTACATATACTGGAGAATGTTGGGTAGGTTGCATTTGAGAGGGACCTACCCAGGACGGGCCAGTGTATATGTTATTATGTGGGATAACGATGAAGAAGTTTCGTTGTATTTTATACCTTCTATCTCCATGTCTAACATCCTCTTTAGGCTAGGTAAAGTACTTGTTCCAGTGGCACTACTTGGCACTGTGTCAGCCTGGTGTGCAGGTGTCTCGGTGGCAAGCTTACTGCTACCACCACCCTCCTCCCCCTCCCACATTACTTTCTTCTCTAATACACTGGCAGACGTGTCTTCGTGTGACTGGCAGACGTGTCTTCGTGTGACTGGCAGACGTGTCTTCGTGTGACTGGCAGACGTGTCTTCGTGTGACTGGCAGACGTGTCTTCGTGTGACTGGCAGACGTGTCTTCGTGTGACTGGCAGACGTGTCTTCGTGTGACTGGCAGACGTGTCTTCGTGTGACTGGCAGACGTGTCTTCGTGTGACTGGCAGACGTGTCTTCGTGTGACTGGCAGACGTGTCTTCGTGTGACTGGCAGACGTGTCTTCGTGTGACTGGCAGACGTGTCTTCGTGTGACTGGCAGACGTGTCTTCGTGTGACTGGCAGACGTGTCTTCGTGTGACTGGCAGACGTGTTCTGCTGCGTGTTTGTGACTGGCAGACGTGTCTTCGTGTGACTGGCAGACGTGTCTTCGTGTGACTGGCAGACGTGTCTTCGTGTGACTGGCAGACGTGTCTTCGTGTGACTGGCAGACGTGTCTTCGTGTGACTGGCAGACGTGTCTTCGTGTGACTGGCAGACGTGTCTTCGTGTGACTGGCAGACGTGTCTTCGTGTGACTGGCAGACGTGTCTTCGTGTGACTGGCAGACGTGTCTTCGTGTGACTGGCAGACGTGTCTTCGTGTGACTGGCAGACGTGTCTTCGTGTGACTGGCAGACGTGTCTTCGTGTGACTGGCAGACGTGTCTTCGTGTGATTGGCAGACGTGTCTTCGTGTGACTGGCAGACGTGTCTTCGTGTGACTGGCAGACGTGTCTTCGTGTGACTGGCAGACGTGTCTTCGTGTGACTGGCAGACGTGTCTTCGTGTGACTGGCAGACGTGTCTTCGTGTGACTGGCAGACGTGTCTTCGTGCGACTGGCAGACGTGTCTTCGTGCGACTGGCAGACGTGTCTTCGTGTGACTGGCAGACGTGTCTTCGTGTGACTGGCAGACGTGTCTTCGTGTGACTGGCAGACGTGTCTTCGTGCGACTGGCAGACGTGTCTTCGTGCGACTGGCAGACGTGTCTTCGTGCGACTGGCAGACGTGTCTTCGTTCGACTGGCAGACGTGTCTTCGTTCGACTGGCAGACGTGTCTTCGTGTGACTGGCAGACGTGTCTTCGTGTGACTGGCAGACGTGTCTTCGTGTGACTGGCAGACGTGTCTTCGTGTGACTGGCAGACGTGTCTTCGTGTGACTGGCAGACATGTCTTCGTGTGACTGGCAGACGTGTCTTCGGTGACTGGCAGACATGTCTTCGTGTGACTGGCAGACGTGTCTTCGGTGACTGGCAGACATGTCTTCGTGTGACTGGCAGACGTGTCTTCGTGTGACTGGCAGACATGTCTTCGTGTGACTGGCAGACATGTCTTCGTGTGACTGGCAGACGTGTCTTCGTGCACCGCACCATCAAACTTTTATTTTATGCTGTCAACTACTGTCTTACCTATTACATATGTTGTTGTCTCTTACCTATTACATATGTTGTTATCTCTTACCTATTACATATGTTGTTGTCTCTTACCTATTACATATGTTGTTATCTCTTACCTATTACATATGTTGTTGTCTCTTACCTATTACATATGTTGTTGTCTCTTACCTATTACATATGTTGTTGTCTCTTACCTATTACATATGTCGTTGTCTCTTACCTATTACATATGTCGTTGTCTCTTACCTATTACATACGTTGTTGTCTCTTACCTATTACATATGTCGTTGTCTCTTACCTATTACATACGTTGTTGTCTCTTACCTATTACATATGTCGTTGTCTCTTACCTATTACATATGTTGTTGTCTCTTACCTATTACACAACTATTTATTACGTAATAATCATAAACAAGGGATACAAGAAGCAAAACAGCCACAGGGGAGTTGAATGATAGCTCTAAACGTTCCCCCAGAGCTATCATTCAACTCCCCCTGTGGTTGTTTTACACAACTATTTATGTTTACATGTAACTATTATAAACACTGACTTTAGCTTGAGTTTTTAAGCATATTATAAGTATGTTATGTGATCATTTATAGAGTGGTAAGAGGATGATCTGTGTCTGTCTTGTGTTACCATGTTAAAGCAATCCTTAAAACTGGCAGGCCAGTGTGTTAACCACTGTACCATGCCGGTCTAGTAAGACCCATCGTGCCAGGTACACTTCTCTTCCCTAGGAAGGTTAACATGGGCCGCACTACGACCACATACCCAGGGTGTGAGCGGCACTCAAAAGAATGCAGAAGTACATATTAGTTCCTGAGAGCGACGCCAAACATTGTTTAAGCAAGTTATGTGACAAGAAACACCGTTCTGGTGTGAGCACGCGCGCGCACACACACACCCACACACAGGAGCTATGAATCGACCCCTGCAACCACAACTAGGTGAGTACACACACACAATAACTGTGTTGCTACAAGTGCGCAGACAGCATACTTCCAATAGCCTGGTGTATCACATCACCATCCGTCCTTCAGAGTGCAGGCAATATACTTGCCGTCTCCAGAACTCAAATCCGACTATTTCATGGGCAATTGGGTCAGAATCCTGTTATCACAAGCCATGCGTGTCGTAGAACGCTATTAAAATGTCTGGTCGGAGAGGCTAGTAACCTCTTTACTGTATCAATTATTGAAACGAAGATGGAAAGTTGGAAGCTTGAACCATACATACAAAATGTATACTGGTGACAATGAGCAAGAAAACAGGTAATGTGAAAGAGGACCCCCTACCCTGGCGTCTCCCCCACCCATGCTGATCCAGGGAGGAAACAATGGTAGGTACATACATAATATAATGTAAATAACTGTAGAGGTCTTTCAGTTTCCGCCGGGTCTAAATACACGTCAAGTAAACCTAAATGCAGAGTTAAATCTCGTGTCTCAGATGAGAATATGCAGAAGAGGTGATATGATCACGATATACAAAATACTCTGAGATATAGACATGGTAAACAAGGACAAGTGAACAAACCTGATAAGTAGAACTCCCAAGAGAGTCAGAGATAAGAGGAAGTATTCGTCTAACACTGGTGAACAAGGTAACAGAGTTGGACAATGCCACAGTAGTAGTTCACTCTACACACAACTTTAAAAAGAACAAAGACGCAAGTGAAACTAGTCAATATAAAGTTAAGAGGAAGGCCAGAGAGGAACTCAGCCGCAAACTCAAACAGATAATTACCATTAGTCGATTACTAACACCCCCATAACCATCCACCATCGCTGCTGGGATACACCATCCTGAGAGATAATCATTCTCACATTAATACAGCTCTGCTGCAAGGAAACCCTTAAAGGTGCCGTAGCTAGTGAATCCATTGTTGAATGACTGGCCATATACTGTATAACCACAGCCTTACTGAAGTCTCCCTGCTCTAATCTCACTTATGAAACCATTATGTGTGATGGAGTATGACAGAGAAACAGTTTCTGTTCCCATCATGTGACCATCACAGGAAAACATTGATAGCTTCTGTTCCCATCATGTGACTCATACAGTTGTGTGATGGAGTATGACAGGGAAACAGCTTCTGTTCCCATCATGTGACCATCACAGGAAAACATGGATAGCTTCTGTTCCCATCATGTGACTCATACACGTGTGATGGAGTATGACAGGATGTGGCATACAAAGAGTATGTTATAATTTATTCGGCGTATGTCACACCCACATATAGGCTGCCTCCCAACCAGCGAACCGGGTGCTACGGGTTTAACGATCGATAGGGTGCCCGTCGTTAAATCAGTACCTTGGTTCATCGACCAATCACTGGCAAGCCCGCCAAACGTGGTTCACTTGCGGTAAGCATTGACAGACTTGCCTACCTGCTGGTTGAGTACGGTGCACTCTCTCTGGCTTCTGCTTTGCCATCTGTCACCGTGTACACTTATTATTCTATCTGTACATATTGTACATACATGTATATAGTGGGTGAAGGCAAAATATACATTATAGTCTACTGCTGAGTTTGTTCCAATTCCCATTACGACCAGGTCTCACAGGCTATTTGTAATACAGGAAAACATGAATATCTTATGTTCTCATCATGTAACTATCATACAGAGTAGGGTAGACCAAAACTGTGGCTCTTCCTACAATATAAGTATCATGCAGAGCAGATTAAGGTAACAGTGTTGTTGCCACACTGAAGGTATAGTTATAACCTAATATATAATACCAACAAGTGTTTGCCTCTTTAACCACACTGATATAAAACTAGAGATGTTCCCACAAAGTAACTATTACATAGTGTAGGGTCTGCAATGTGCCAACGACAGGCTGAAAGCTCACCCACCGCTGATATATTTACATTCCACATGAGGAGACAGCGTGAAGACTAGAAAGTTATGATTCAGTTAGAAGATGCGAGCCTTGAGATTTTGAGGGACAACCAACGTAAGTGAGACATCAGTTTACTGAGAATCTGTCGAGGACTCTATAATAATGTAGGTGTTCAGATGGAGCACTTGGCTGTGCTGGTTTGTTCCTCAGGAAACAGTACAATCTCAAGACTCGAGAAATTGTGATAACACGATTGCCAACAAATCAGGAAACGGTTGGGGGCTTCAACCCATGGCATGTGAGGTTTAGGACTCACTTTCCCTGAGTTCAAACCCTACCAGCTCCCTGATATAATAGTCTCTCTTGATATAAACTTTAATCATCTGATTAAGACTTAGAGTAGAGAAGTAACACCATCCTGTGGGATGAAACATAAGTAGAATGTTTTAAGACAGGAAGGGATGTGCTCTAAGTAGTTGACCCTCCCTTCCCCACCTAGGGTTTCACTCCATTAAAAAAAAAAAAAGATCACTGTATAGCAGATTCCTAATATAGTTTCGTCTTCTTACAGAAGACATTTTGCCAGACGTGTATCTTGATAATTGTATAAAATACCGACAGTGATGATTAAGACAGGATGATGATTCAGCTCCATGGAGCTGAACTCTTCTCCAGGGACTGACCACCTCAAATACTTTTTCTCCAAGGTTGATGGACTGATTATATCATCTTTATTTCACTACCACAGCTTCTACCTCTGTATTTGACTGAAGAAGCCTACTGTGTAGGCGAAACGTTTCAACAATAAATACACCCAATTGTTGCACATGTGTCTTAATCATGAACCAGACGTGTATGGTGGCTGAATATCCACACACATCTCCCATACTGTATTCCAGTTCAACCATTTAAAACTTAAAACAACCGTGTCTATGGGAACCAAACGTGTTTACTAATGCAGTTTTATAGGTTCGTTCTTCATACCATTCTTAAATGTGGAATTAGTTTAAAGTTTAATTCGGAATCACAGCCTCCAGTTTCCATGGCGTGTGTAAGCTGTCATATCTTGTGATATACAATTGTCGGTCAATATGATTGTTGTGAATATCCAGAGTGAGAGGCTTAGTCTGGGCTACAACTGTTATCTCTCTCCCTCATACAATTATTACAGCGGATTGTTGTAGTGTTGACTCGGGACTCTGGGGGATCGCAAATCCAGGTTGATGGCGGTAATGTTACTACTTATCCTGCAATGATATTTGATATAATTAGATATGCTATAAAATCACAGTAAACATGTGATATCATAATATACAAAACAACCACTGTGAAAAAATAGTGAAATTCGAAGCGCATTCGTGATTTTTCACATTATCAAGAACCTGCTTCTTTATAATGTTAGAAAAACCGAAAGCGCTTGGAATTTCACCATTTTTTCACAGTGGTTGTTTTACATAATTAGATATATTTAACTTTCCTTTAAATATATTAACTAGACTTGTCTGCTGTGCCATCAGAGAAAGCTGTCACTCCGTCCCCTCCCTTCGTGCGTATTCCAACCCCCCAGCTAGCACCTTGCTTGTCAAGGCGAGCAAGAAGCGTAGGAACTTGAGCCTCGAAATCCTTAAAGAGACAAAGGTGTGATATTGCGCACATCCTATGGCCCACTTGAAAGGGGTAAAAGTGTACGTTTAGAAACACAGTGCTTCCTTGTCGTGCGATAGATCAAGTGGAGACACACAGATGTTGCACTAACACACAAAGCGGTGCTTTACAAGTATACATTTCACTAGTACATTAACATTTCTCTTAGTTGTGTACTAGACCAGTCTAATACACCCTAATATTACCCTTCTAGTAACTTTGTATTACTCTTCCAGTAAATGTATATTCCCATACTGCCCCGTAGCTGGGATGGTAGCGCACTCAGCTCACACACTGATGAGCTCCGTGGTTAGATCCCCGGTACGGGTGCAAACATCAGGGGGTGTCTCCTTAAGACACCTGCTGTCACTGTTCACCTAACAATAAATAGGTACCTGAGTATTAATCGAATGGTGTGGGTCGCATCCTGGGGACAAAATTGACCTAATTTGTGGGAAATGTTGTGCATAACCAGGGGCTTTCTATATAGTAGTATGTCAACTATGGTCTCTGTACATGACTTGTAGAAATAAAATTTAGTAGTATAATAAGGCACATACTGGAATTCCCTCATATATTTATCATTTTCCCAGTATTATTTTTCTGAGTGTCAAGAGACTGCTTCTGTTAAATGGCGTAGCTCTACACTGTATTAAAAGTAGTGAGAGTTCTTCAAAACTATCAGAGTGATTAAGTGGAGTTAAAGTGGTGTAAAGTGCTTTACGGCCAGGTGAAAACGCCTTCCCGCCCACCCCCGGTATGACAGGAGCTACAGCTAGACTCCCCCAAGAGACTTAGGAGCTATACCTTAACCCTCTCTAGACGTCCAGGCTCTGAAGATCAACAACTTGAAGAGTTTCAGGAGCTTTAGTTCAACACACTGAGGAAGTTGGAGTTGGTGTGCTCTGCACGCCAACTCCAAGACTGAGGCACTGATTACCTCATCTTTTTGTGAATAGTTCTACTGTCTTCAAATTATGTCCTAGAATCTGTATTAATAAAGCCACTGGTGGGCGAAACGTCTACAATAAAGATACCCAGATGTTGCACATGTGTCTAAATTTTCATCTTGTTGGTATTGCATACCATTATTGTACAACCAAATATCAGGTAAGACAAGAAACAAACACGAACGCTTACACCACAGACGGGTAGGTTACCGGCTCCCCCAAGTGCCGTACACAAAAATAATAATGCAAGTTTTTTTTTTTAAGGGGAATCAATTTTAAATATTCAAATTAAAAAAACATCCACTGGTGAGGTGTATAAATAAAATTTATGAAATTAGAACCTCTGATATGCCTTTACCTTTGATGAGTTTCGAGAGTTTTTCTACTTGCTTGGTGAACCAGGCTGTTGCTGCTGGTACCTCGCTGCCCCTCTGTACTGCAATAATAACGCAAACCTTGCTCATAGTAAGACAACTCTGTTCGAAAACCAGTACTGACCTATGTCCTTTCTAAATCTAAATTTATCTAACTTAAATCCGTTATTTCTGGTTCTTACATGGTTCGATATCCTCAGTATTTTATTAATATCTCCTTTGTTTATGCCCATCATCCACTTATACACTTCGATGATATCTCCCCTCATTCTACGTCTCTCCAGAGAGTGAAGATTCAAGGCTCTAAGTCTATTTTCATAAGGGAGATTCCTTATAGAGTAAATAATTTTAGTCATTCTTCTCTATATTGTTCTCCAACGAACCTATATCCATCCTGTAGTAAGGAGACCAAAACTGAGCGGCATAATCCAAATGAGGTCTCACTAGTGATGTATAGAGCTGTAAAATAACTTTTGGACTTCTGTTGCTTATACTTCTTGAAATAAATCCTAATAATCTGTTAGCATCATTGCGCACACTTAGGCACTGTTGTCTTGGCTTTAGATTCCTGCTTACCATGACTCCCAAGTCTTTTTCACATTCTGTATGATCAAGCTCTACTTCACCTAGTTCATAACTTCGAGGGTAATTTTCATTACCAAGGTCTCGTACTTTACACTTGTCCACATTGAACTTCATCTGCCACTTTTCAGACCAAGACATTAATTTGTGCAAATCCTCCTGGAGTTCACTGGTATCCTCCTCAGAATGAATCATACAATCATTCCATTTATTGAAATTTCTTTTCATTGTAACATATTCACAGCTGAGAAGTTTCTCAGACATTACAGAGTAACGACAATAAATATATTAGTGATGATCCTGGCCACAAGTTGTCTTAATATAAGGTCATGGCACAGCTTGGCGAGTGTCATCTTGACTCCCTCTTGAGTACTTCTACCGTCGTCTTCGTCTTCTTCTGCTGCTGCTGTTGCTGCTGCTGCTGCTGCTGCTGCTGTTGCTGCTGCTACTACTCCTCACAGTGTCAATAAAACAATTCATTTAATGGGCCGAAATTCTTAAAAAAAATTATTACTAGTTCGGGTATTGGTTATAAATAGTAATTATTGTAATGTTCATGGAGAAGCCACTAACCCACAGGGGCCACAAAGCACATGAAGACTGGCAGGTAATTAGGTTTAATCCAAGGAAGGGGAGAGCAGCCACAATTCCTTGGATAGAGAGCCCCCTCACCATCCCCTCTAAGGATGTGAATTATGAAGAACAGACACTGTCTTCCCTCTCTCCCCTTCCGCTTCCTATAGTAGCATTTGTTCTACAATAAATTCGATCATTTCCTGATGCTTCACCTTTATTTTGTCGACACACACCACCTGACTCTTGTATTAAATAAGCTTGGATACACCCACTACCATCTTCCCTCTGATAGTTACATTGTGCCAACAAAATTCAACTACGTTTCCCTGTCATATTTCATCACACATGAATTAATGAATGTGTCAGCCTAAACTATGAGACGTGGGTAGAGCAATGATGGTATCGTCAAGTCTTTCACTATAAGGGTTCACTAGCTATCATAAAGGTTTCCAGTCAGCAGAGCTGCTCTTCTACCACCTGGGAATTAGTACCATCTCTCGGGATATATCTCACACACAGGATCTCTCAGGATGGTATATCTCTCACACAGGATCTCTCAGGATGGTACATCTCTCACACAGGATCTCTCAGGATGGTATATCTCTCACACAGGATCTCTCAGGATGGTATATCTCTCACACAGGATCTCTCAGGATAGTATATCTTATACAGGATCTCTCAGGATGGTATATGTCCCACACAGGATCTCTCAGGATGGTATGTCCCACACAGGATCTCTCAGGATGGTATATGTCCCACACAGGATCTCTCAGGATGGTAACTTGCGTTACTGAGGGGTGTAAAGGTAAGTGGGAGTGCCATCCATCACTCTATCCATATTCCATACCTCATCCCTCCTCACTGCAGCAATCACC
The DNA here is from genome assembly GCA_009830355.1 of Cherax destructor. Taxonomy (NCBI): domain Eukaryota; kingdom Metazoa; phylum Arthropoda; class Malacostraca; order Decapoda; family Parastacidae; genus Cherax; species Cherax destructor. The sequence goes on along the minus strand of WNWK01009706.1, from coordinate 50,461 downwards.
ACCAATACTACCATTACTATTACTGATACTAGTACTACTACTGCCACCACTACCACTAATACTACCACCACTACTACTACTGCTGCTACTACCACCACTACTACTACTGGTACTAATACTACCACCACCACTCTCCTCAGGAATTATGGAAGGTATCTAAGCCACATACACTAAGGCAGGAATTAATACAGTCATCCTGAAGCACTCTGTACACAGGCTTGGCACTGTGCCTCCTACACAGGCACAACCTGCGCGCACACTGCCAGGGAGATTATTGTTCTACACTGCCAGGGAGATTATTGTTCTACACTGCCAGAGAGATTATTGTTCTACACTGCCAGGGAGAGTACTGCCCCACAGTGCCTGGGAGAGTACTGCCCCACACGGTCAGTGAGAGTACTGCCCTACACTGCCAGTGGGAGTACTGCCCTACACTGCCAGGGAGAGTACTGCCCTACACTGCCAGGGAGAGTACTGCCCTACACTGCCAGGGAGAGTACTGCCCTACACTGCCAGGGAGAGTACTTCCCTACACTGTCAGGGAGAGTACTACCCTACACTGCCAGGGAGAGTACTGCCCTACAGTGCCAGGGAGAGTACTGCCCTACACTGCCAGGGAGAGTACTTCCCTACACTGCCAGGGAGAGTACTGCTCTACACTGCCAGGGCGAGTACTGCCCTACACTGCCAGGGAGAGTACTGCCCTACACTGCCAGGGAGAGTACTGCCCTACACTGCCAGGGAGAGTACTACCCTACACTGCCAGGGAGAGTACTGCCCTACACTGCCAGGGAGAGTACTGCCCTACACTGCCAGGGAGAGTACTGCCCTACACTGCCAGGGAGAGTACTGCCCTACACTGCCAGGGAGAGTACTGCCCTACACTGCCAGGGAGAATACTGCCCTACACTGCCAGGGAGAGATACTGCCCTACACTGCCAGGGAGAGTACTGCCCTACACTGCCAGGGAGAGTACTGCCCTACACTGCCAGGGAGAGTACTGCCCTACACTGCCAGGGAGAGTACTGCCCTACACTGCCAGGGAGAGTACTGCCCTACACTGCCAGGGAGAGTACTGCCCTACACTGCCAGGAGAGTACTGCCCTACACTGCCAGGGAGAGTACTCCCTACACTGCCAGGGAGAGTACTGCCCTACACTGCCAGGGAGAGTACTGCCCTACACTGCCAGGGAGAGTACTGCCCTACACTGCCAGGGAGAGTACTGCCCTACACTGCCAGGGAGAGTACTGCCCTACACTGCCAGGAGAGTACTGCCCTACACTGCCAGGAGAGTACTACCCACACTGCCGGGGAGAGTACTACCCTACACTGCCAGGAGAGTACTACCCTACACTGCCGGGGAGAGTACTACCCTACACTGCCAGGGAGAGTACTACCCTACACTGCCAGGAGAGTACTGCCCTACACTGCCAGGAGAGTACTGCCCTACACTGCCAGGAGAGTACTGCCCTACACTGCCAGGGAGAGTACTGCCCTACACTGCCAGGGAGAGTACTGCCTACACTGCCAGGAGAGTACTGCCCTACACTGCCAGGAGAGTACTGCCCTACACTGCCAGGAGAGTACTACCCTACACTGCCAGGAGAGTACTGCCCTACACTGCCAGGGAGAGTACTGCCCTACACTGCCAGGGAGAGTACTGCCCTACACTGCCAGGGAGAGTACTGCCCTACACTGCCAGGGAGAGTACTGCCCTACACTGCCAGGAGAGTACTGCCCTACACTGCCAGGGAGAGTACTGCCCTACACTGCCAGGGAGAGTACTGCCCTACACTGCCAGGGAGAGTACTGCCCTACACTGCCAGGGAGAGTACTGCCCTACACTGCCAGGGAGAGTACTGCCCTACACTGCCAGGGAGAGTACTGCCCTACACTGCCAGGGAGAGTACTGCCCTACACTGCCAGGAGAGTACTGCCCTACACTGCCAGGGAGAGTACTGCCCTACACTGCCAGGAGAGTACTGCCCTACACTGCCAGGGAGAGTACTGCCCTACACTGCCAGGGAGAGTACTGCCCTACACTGCCAGGAGAGTACTGCCCTACACTGCCAGGGAGAGTACTGCCCTACACTGCCAGGAGAGTACTGCCCTACACTGCCAGGAGAGTACTGCCCTACACTGCCAGGGAGAGTACTGCCCTACACTGCCAGGAGAGTACTGCCCTACACTGCCAGGGAGAGTACTGCCCTACACTGCCAGGGAGTACTGCCCTACACTGCCAGGGAGAGTACTGCCCTACACTGCCAGGGAGAGTACTGCCCTACACTGCCAGGGAGAGTACTGCCCTACACTGCCAGGGAGAGTACTGCCCTACACTGCCAGGGAGATCCCTGCCCTGACACTCCAGGTAGTCTCCTACACTGCAAGGGAGCACACACTCAAAGTGCATACCCTCACTGCCAGAGAGACTACGCTACACTGCCAGGAGAGGATGCCACTGCCAGGAAGGCACCTGACTGCCAGAGAGACAGCATGACTGCCAGGAGAGACAGGCATGCACTGCCAGGAGAGACAGCTGACTGCCAGGAGAGACATGCCATGACTGCCAGAGAGACAGCATGACTGCCAGAGAGACAGCATGACTGCCAGAGAGACAGGCATGACTGCCAGAGAGACAGGCATGACTGCCAGAGAGCAGGCATGACTGCCAGAGAGCAGGCATGACTGCCAGAGAGACAGGCATGACTGCCAGGAGACAGGCATGACTGCCAGAGAGACAGCATGACTGCCAGAGAGACGGCATGACTGCCAGAGAGACAGGCATGACTGCCAGAGAGCAGGCATGACTGCCAGAGAGACAGGCATGACTGCCAGAGAGACAGGCATGACTGCCAGAGAGACAGGCATGACTGCCAGAGAGACAGGCATGACTGCCAGAGAGACAGGCATGACTGCCAGAGAGACAGGCATGACTGCCAGAGAGACAGGCATGACTGCCAGAGAGACACGGCATGACTGCCAGAGAGCACAGGCATGACTGCCAGAGAGACAGGCATGACTGCCAGGAGACAGGCATGACTGCCAGGAGACAGGCATGACTGCCAGAGAACGGCATGACTGCCAGGAGAGACAGGCATGACTGCCAGAGGACAGGCATGACTGCCAGAGACAGGCATGACTGCCAGAGAGACAGGCATGACTGCCAGAGAGACAGGCATGACTGCCAGAGACAGGCATGACTGCCAGAGAGACAGGCATGACTGCCAGAGACAGGCATGACTGCCAGAGAGACAGGCATGACTGCCAGAGAGACAGGCATGACTGCCAGAGAGACAGGCATGACTGCCAGAGGACAGGCACTGACTGACTCAGAGATAGGCAATGACTGCCAGAGAGACAGGCATGACTGCCAGAGAGACAGGCATGACTGCCAGAGAGACAGGCATGACTGCCAGAGAGACAGGCATGACTGCCAGAGAGACAGGCATGACTGCCAGAGAGACAGGCATGACTGCCAGAGAGACAGGCATGACTGCCAGAGACAGGCATGACTGCCAGAGAGACAGGCATGACTGCCAGAGAGACAGGCATGACTGCCAGAGAACAGGCATGACTGCCAGAGACAGGCATGACTGCCAGAGACAGGCATGACTGCCAGAGAGACAGGCATGACTGCCAGAGAGACAGGCATGACTGCCAGAGACAGGCATGACTGCCAGAGACAGGCATGACTGCCAGAGACAGGCATGACTGCCAGAGAGACAGGCATGACTGCCAGAGACAGGCATGACTGCCAGAGAGACAGGCATGACTGCCAGAGAGACAGGCATGACTGCCAGAGACAGGCATGACTGCCAGAGAGACAGGCATGACTGCCAGAGAGACAGGCATGACTGCCAGAGAGACAGGCATGACTGCCAGAGACAGGCATGACTGCCAGAGAGACAGGCATGACTGCCAGAGAGACAGGCATGACTGCCAGAGAGACAGGCATGACTGCCAGAGAGAGACAGGCACGACTGCCAGAGAGAGACAGGCACGACTGCCAGAGAGACAGGCATGACTGCCAGAGAGACAGGCATGACTGCCAGAGAGACAGGCATGACTGCCAGAGAGACAGGCATGACTGCCAGAGAGAGACAGGCATGACTGCCAGAGAGACAGGCATGACTGCCAGAGAGAGACAGGCATGACTGCCAGAGAGACAGGCATGACTGCCAGAGAGACAGGCATGACTGCCAGAGAGAGACAGGCACGACTGCCAGAGAGAGACAGGCACGACTGCCAGAGAGAGACAGGCACGACTGCCAGAGAGCGACAGGCACGACTGCCAGAGAGCGACAGGCATGACTGCCAGAGAGCGACAGGCATGACTGCCAGAGAGAGACAGGCATGACTGCCAGAGAGAGACAGGCATGACTGCCAGAGAGAGACAGGCATGACTGCCAGAGAGAGACAGGCACGGTGGTATGAGTGGGAGGGATGGACGCATCAACGAGGGGGAAGAGAGAGAAATGAGAGGGGAAAGGAGAGAAGGAGCCATGAGAGAGAGAGAAACGGGTATAAAGTAGCCAAGAAGAAGAGCAGCAAAATGGCAAGAAGAGGGAACACCAAGCCTGGAAAACTATCTAGAATAATAATGAGAACAAATCAACAAGTACACACACATATACACATAGTTTTAAGACGAGGTGTGATAAAGCTCATGGAGTAGGGAGAGAGAGGACCTAGTAGCGATCAATGAAGAGGCGGGGTCAGGAGCTATGAATCGATCCCTGAAACCACAAATAGGTGAGTACAAATAGGTAAGTACACAGTACAACAAAAGAAATTAGTCCAGATACTAGAGGCTCGGTAGGTGGATTGCTAGCACACTCAGCTCGATCCCCGGTAGGGGTGGAAACATTAAGAGGTGTTCCCCATCTAGCAGTAAGTAGGTACCTGGGTGTTAGTCGACTGGTTTGGGTCGCATCCTGGGGACAAAAACGAACCTAATTTGCGGGAAATGCTCTGCATAACAAGCTGCTTTCTATATACTAGTATGACATTGATATCAGCTATAGTCTGTATACCTTGTACATGTACTTGTAGAAATAAAGATATTATTGTTATTATTATTATTATTGTACAGGTTAAAAGAGAGGATGCTTCAGTGGGTGAAGGGGTACGTAAGTGAGAGAAGGCAGAAAGTAACAGTAACAATGTTAGGATATAAATATAAGGAGGAGAATAAGAACAAGAAACAGAGAGGACACTGATAAACTCCAGTGAGACCACAACAGACCGGAGATGTGGTTAAACAAGCAAGGTTATGTGTTTTGTTGAAAGTGAGAGAAGACTGGACACAGAGGGTATCTATAGGGTACAGAGTGAGGTGCTTTCCACCTCACTATGTAACCTATATATACCCTCTGTATCCATGTATTGTTTATAACAGCTTGACAAAGCTCCTGGAGAGCGAAACGTTGCCACAATAAAATGTCACATTAGTTGCACTTGTGTCCTTTTACTTAACACATTGTGGGTAATTTTACCAACATTAAGACATATGTAACATTAGGAAACCTAGAACAGCATTGTCAACAACATAATTCTTTATGGTAGGCCAGTCATTCAGTACACGGCCTCAGCATGCAGCCCACACCTGATAAAACAGGTTTGCAGTCAGGCTAGTACCACAACTGAGAGGAATGCACTAATAAGAAATGTTGAAGAAACTGATCCTGACGACCTTGGCAGATAAGACATGGAGAGATATGTTTAATATATAGAAAATCTTAAGGGAAATTAACAGGACAGATAAGGACAAACTATTTGAATTAAGAGGACCAGGATCAGAGGAACGTAGGTGGAAGCTGAAGACAAACATAAGAAAGAAGGAACACTGCAGCAGCCCTTGTGGCGAGGCAGGTCCAAGTCTCCTACCGGCTTAAGCTAATGACCCAACCTAGTCAGGTCGGGTCACATCCACTTAAGGAAGGAGCACTGCATCAGACCTATTAGCACAAGCTAGTCTGGTCCAACTCACACCCACCCACACCCACTCATGTATATATCTAACCTATTTTTAAAACTACACAACGTTTTAGCTTCTATGACGGTACTCAAGAGTTTGTTGCACTCATCCACAGATGATCCACAAAAGTAATGTAAGGAAGTGTTACTCTCAGAACGTGAGATAACTTGGCTGAGGCAGACTCAATACACGGCTTCAGGAGCAGATATAAAGCCCAAGCAGCCAGAAATCAGTAATGCTGATCAAAGCTGCCTAGGAGGTAGGACCAAGAGCTAGGTCTCGTCCCTCCTCCCTGCAAACACAACTCGGTAAGCGAGCGAGCAACCACCCACACACAGATGTGAAACAAATGAGGAGAATACAAACAGGTGAGGACCAGGAAAGACTTCAAATAGACCTGAACAGGATGCTGGTCTGGTCTGACAAGTGGCTGTTAGCATTCAACCCCAGCAAGTGCAAAATTATACACTGGGGAGGGGCAAAGAAGACCACAGACGGAGTACAGGGTCAGGGAGCAAACGCTCTTAACCTTAAGGAATAAGACCGAGCACATCGCCTGAGGCGCACCTCAGTCGAATAACTGCTGCTGCAAATGAGAGTCTGGCAAATCTATGACTAGCTTTCACGAACTTAAGGGAGGAGTCAGTTTCCCTGTCTTCTAATGTGTTATTTTTCCCCTATAATCTACCCTGTCCATAATTACTATCACATATGCTTTGTCTGCTTTCGTAAGGTGAAGGAAAGATCCCAGACTTCACCTTACGAAAGCAAAGCAAATGCGATAGTAATTATGGACAGGGTAGATTATAGGGAAAAAATAAACATGATATTAGGTGACAGGGAAACTGACGCGTCTCTTAAGTGAGGAGTCATTCACTACATTGTATACGGCATAGGTCAGGCCCAATTGGAGTATGCAGCACCAGTATGAAACCCACACCTGGTCAAGCATGTCAAGAAACTGCAACAAGAGTAGTCCCGGAATTAAAGGGTATGTCCTAAGAAGAAGAATTAAAGGAGCTAAACATAACGCTAGAGAAAAGGACTAAAGATAAGATTTTCTTCGGATTTTTAACCCCGGAGGGTTAGCCACCCAGGGTAACCCAAGAAAGGCAGTGTGTCATCGAGGACTGTCTATCTTATTACCATTGTGGTCGTCAATCTTGTCCCCCAGGATGCCACCTACACCAGTCCACTAACACCCAGGTATCTTCTTGCTTGCTAGGTGAACGGGACAACAGGTTTAAGGAAACACGCTCAATGTTTTCACCCTTGCCGGGAATCGAACCATGGATACTCAGCGTGTGAAGCAAGAGCGTTTCCTACCAGGCCACGTACGTGCGAAATAGTGAGAGGAATTAAGATGGTGGGCAGGAGGGAGAGTTTGAACATAAGAACATAAGAAAGAAGGAACACTGCAGCAGGCCTACTGGCCCATGCGAGGCAGGTCCAAGTCTCCCACCGGCTTAAGCCAATGCCCCGACCCAGCCAGGTCAGGTTACATCCACTTAAGGAAGGAGCACGGCATCTGACCTAGTAGCACAAACTAGTCAGGTCCAACTCACACCCACCCGCACCCACTCATATATTTATCTAGCCTATTTTTAAAACTACACAACGTTTTAGCCTCTATAACTGTAATCGGGAGTTTGTTCCACTCATCGACAACTCTATTACCAAACCAATGCTTTCCTATATCCTTCCTGAATCTGAATTTATCCAACTTAAAGCCATTGCTGCGAGTCCTGTCAATACTAGATATTTTTAGCACGCTATTTACATCACCTTTATTTATTCCTGTTTTCCATTTATACACCTCAATCATATCCCCCCTAATTCTACGTCTTTCTAGAGGCCACAGCTGGAACCTGAAAACACACATGACTCACAAGGCTCCTAGGAAATATTTTTTCAGTCTTACATTAGTCAAGAATTGGAACCATCTGGACAGTGGAATGGTAGAGGCAGTATCCATACATAGCATTAAGAAGTACAATAAAGCTCTCGAACCCAGTAGCGTCCAGCGAAGAGGTGTGGCCAGGAGCTGAGACTGGACCCCGGCAAGGGTATAAGGGTACCCCCACACACAGGAACACGTGGCGCTGAGCCACGGGCTGTGCTTCAAACAAACAAATGGTTATCTTATCTAAGTTGGAACAACTACTAGGTGCACCACTGATTAAACACAACACACACTTACACATTATCTCGCTAAGTGATACTGCTTCTTCCTAAGTGTGACACTTCCTACCAAGCCTCTAGCACTTGTTTTACGAAGCCTCTCAGTCTTCCACACTGCCTCGTATAGCCTCTCAGTCTTCCAAACTGCCTCGTATAGCCTCTCAGTCTTCCAAACTGCCTAGTATAGCCTCACAGTCTTCCAAACTGCCTCGTATAGCCTCTCAGTCTTCCAAACTGCCTCGTATAGCCTCTCAGTCTTCCAAACTGCCTCGTATAGCCTCTCAGTCTTCCAAACTGCCTCGTATAGCCTCTCAGTCTTCCAAACTGCCTAGTATAGCCTCACAGTCTTCCAAACTGCCTCGTATAGCCTCTCAGTCTTCCAAACTGCCTCGTATAGCCTCTCAGTCTTCCAAACTGCCTCGTATAGCCTCTCAGTCTTCCAAACTGCCTCGTATAGCCTCTCAGTCTTCCAAACTGCCTCGTATAGCCTCTCAGTCTTCCAAACTGCCTCGTATAGCCTCTCAGTCTTCCAAACTGCCTAGTATAGCCTCACAGTCTTCCAAACTGCCTCGTATAGCCTCTCAGTCTTCCAAACTGCCTCGTATAGCCTCTCAGTCTTCCAAACTGCCTAGTATAGCCTCACAGTCTTCCAAACTGCCTCGTATAGCCTCTCAGTCTTCCAAACTGCCTGATAGCCTCTCAGTCTTCCAACTGCCTGTATAGCCTCTCAGTCTTCCAAACTGCCTCGTATAGCCTCTCAGTCTTCCAAACTGCCTCGTATAGCCTCTCAGTCTTCCAAACTGCCTGTATAGCCTCTCAGTCTTCCAAACTGCCTCGTATAGCCTCTCAGTCTTCCAAACTGCCTCGTATAGCCTCTCAGTCTTCCAAACTGCCTCGTATAGCCTCTCAGTCTTCCAAACTGCCTCGTATAGCCTCTCAGTCTTCCAAACTGCCTCGTATAGCCTCTCAGTCTTCCAAACTGCCTCGTATAGCCTCTCAGTCTTCCAAACTGCCTCGTATAGCCTCTCAGTCTTCCAAACTGCCTCGTATAGCCTCTCAGTCTTCCAAACTGCCTCGTATAGCCTCTCAGTCTTCCAAACTGCCTCGTATAGCCTCTCAGTCTTCCAAACTGCCTCGTATAGCCTCTCAGTCTTCCAAACTGCCTCGTATAGCCTCCCATTCTTCCAAACTGTCTTGTATAGCCTCTCAGTCTTCCAAACTGCCTCGTATACCCTCCCATTCTTCCAAACTGTCTTGTATAGCCTCCCATTCTTCCAAACTGTCTTGTATAGCCTCCCATTCTTCCAAACTGTCTTGTATAGCCTCCCATTCTTCCAAACTGTCTTGTATAGCCTCCCATTCTTCCAAACTGTCTTGTATAGCCTCCCATTCTTCCAAACTGTCTTGTATAGGCTCCCATTCTTCCAAACTGTCTTGTATAGCCTCCCATTCTTCCAAACTGTCTTGTATAGCCTCCCATTCTTCCAAACTGTCTTGTATAGCCTCCCATTCTTCCAAACTGTCTTGTATAGCCTCCCAGTCTTCCAAACTGTCTTGTATAGCCTCCCAGTCTTCCAAACTGTCTTGTATAGCCTCCCATTCTTCCAAACTGTCTTGTATAGCCTCCCAGTCTTCCAAACTGTCTTGTATAGCCTCCCAGTCTTCCAAACTGTCTTGTATAGCCTCCCAGTCTTCCAACGTCTGAAGCTTCCCTTCCTTAACTGGCATGCCTCAGTGATCCACCTTTAACACAGCTCACTTTCCTGTAACACTGGATGGATGCGTAAATGGATGGGTGGATCACAGCAACACTGCTGTGATCCATGAATGAGAGATATTCTGGCATTATCACTCCTAAGTCCCTCTCATCATAATCTTCCTCTCTCACTCAGTGGTTTGCAGTTATTTTATACTCTGTTACAGTTTATATTTCCTCAATCTTTCACATGGCGGAGTAAATGAAATTAGTCCTCAATGAACGTCATTGTTTTCTGTGGTCCCACTGGAAGACCTGGAAGACCTGGTTTACATCAACCTGCAGGTTTACTGTCCTCAATGGATGACACTAGTATCGTCTACATAGTATGATACAGTGATATACACGGTGTTCATCCTCAAGCAGCTGGGATAAGTAAAGAAGCATACATGCCCAGAGTTCATCCACAACTAGTAGATATATACAAAGATGGAACATTATTATTATCATGGGGGAGTACTAAACCCGTAGGGATTATACAGCCCCTGTGGGAAGGGGGGAGTGGAAGGCATTCAGGCTTAATTCAGGGAAGTGGAGCACAGACGCAACAAAAATGGAACTGCAAGAGGTGATGATAGGAGCGATGATGTTTGTGTGTAGAGTTCGCCTTGAAGGCAGCAGTATAGGCAGGCAAGTGCACTTTACTTCACATCGATATTAATCACCAGTTGACCCTCTTTAAAAGTAATCAACACTAATGAGTTCACAATATAACCCACACTTAGCAGAGCAAACTTCGATCACTCTTGGACTTGATAATGGTCTTCGTAGAACCGAAATGTCGACTGAAATGTCTTATGTCTTCTCCTAAATGTTGGTTATTTGTGAATTGTTCTAGTCAAGGTGTACATTGTTGAAAATGGTATATATATCGACCACTTGAAGATTAAGACATATGTACAACACTTGGGTATATTAATGAAACAGAAATAAAATAAAGATGATGAAATCAGTCCATCAACCTTGGAGAAAAAAGTATTTGAGGTGGTCAGTCCCTCAGTCTGGAGAAGAATTCATCTCCATGGAGCTGAACTCTTCTCCAGGTGTGAGAATGTGATTTTATAAAATGAGAATGGCATTAAAAAGTCATGGTCCCTTTACACTTACTGTGGTCTTTCTTCGTGTACTCAAGGCCAAAGTTCCCATATTTGTTAAGTTTGGATTCATTAATGTTATCAACAACACCCCCTAGTGTCCAACACTAACACAGATGTAGGTGTTAGGCAGAGAGAATACACGAGTTGTGTGCCACGGACACATCCCACCAGGGCCCTTTCATTCACCACCTGCACTGCATTACTGGAATTCCTTATTTGTAAAAAAAAAGTGCAAAATACCATTAGCACGAGCAATCAGTATCCTTTGGAGAATGAACTTAGATCTAAGTGAAATATCATAGGCCTTAAAAAGTGCAGACATAGCTCCTTTACATAAGGGAGATAGCTGAGAGCTAGTCAAAAATTACTGACCAGTAGCCCTAACATCCTGTATCATAAAAGTCTACGAAAGAGTGATGAGGCCCTAGACTAGAAATTTTATGGAACAGCAATCTGCATAACCCAAACAACAGCATGGTTTTTAGAGCCGGGAGAGCATGCTTCTCACAACTGATTAGCCACTATGCCAGACTTACGGAAGCGTTGGAAGTAAACCAAAACGCAGATGTGCTATACATGAATTTTGCAAAGGCGTTTGGTAAGTGCAATTATGGGGTGACTGCACACATGAGGGCAACAGCATAATGGGAAAAGTACGCAAACAGATCTTCAACTTTCTGACAGACATAACACTATTAGCAGTAAACAGCAAAATCCAGCATTAACGAGGTAAAAAAAAAATCTCAATACCCCAAGTCACTGTCCTGGCGCCCTTACTGTTTCTTATCCTCACAGCAAACATATATAAAAACGCTCGCCACAGTTTTGTATCATTAGAAAAATATAAGCAGGGTTTTCCTGCGGGTAATGGAGAACATGATGCTCAATGGTGAAAAGTCCAGCTGGCTAGATATGGAAAAAAATAAAGAAATCACAAGAGACACTGTATACAAAAACCAATAGATCAGAGTAATACTATCGGCTGACCTTTCTTTTCAAAGAACTCTAAGCCAAATGTCACGACAGTCAGGAAAATGATTGGGTGGATAATGAGATTTTAAAACAAGGGAAATAATACCAATGGTGACACTATTCAAATCGATTGTTCTCTCTCGTTTAGAGAATGTTCAGGGTTGACAGCCTTGGTGTAATATATATATTACACCAATAGTCGTAGTGCTAGGAATAAGATGGACGAGTTGAGATTAGTTGCAAGTACGGGTAATATTGATGTTTTTGCAATAACTGAGACATGGTTTAATATGAAAAATCGGGACTTGCCTGCCGAATGTCACATTCAGGGTTTTAAATTGTTCCAAGTAGACAGAAGTATCGGGAAAGGGGTGGGGTGGCACTCTATGTCCGTGATCATTTAAATTGTTGCATAAAAACGGGTATAAAGTCTGAATTAACACATACAGAGTCTGTCTGGATAGAATTTTCAGAGGGGTGTGAAAAATTGATTTTAGGCGTGATTTACCGTCCTCCAAACTTAGATAGGGAACAAGGGAGACTACTTTGGGAGGAAATTGTTAAGGCCACAAGACACGATAACGTAGTAATTTAGGGGACTTTAACTTTAGTCAGATTGATTGGAATTTCATGACAGGGAATTTAGAATCTAACGACTTTTTAGAAGTAGTTCAGGATTGCTTTTTGAAGCAGTTTGTAACAGAACCTACAAGGGAAATAACCTACTTGACTTGGTTCTGGCAAGCAAGAAACCCTTGTTAATAATTTAGAAATTACAGAGGAACTCGGCTCAAGCGACCACAAGTCAATTACCTTTAGCATTGAATGGATGTACGATAGTAGGGATAATTCAGTAATGGTCCCAGATTTTCGCTTAGCAGATTATAATGGACTTAGAGAACACTTATCAACTGTGGACTGGGGTGAAGAAGAGGTATCAATATGACAGTTTTCTTAACACTATACAGGCTGCCCAAAGAACATTTATCCCGTATAAAGAAATTAGATCAAGTAGAAATGACCCAAAATGGATGAATAATAGGCTCAAATATCTTTTAGGGCAGAAGAAAGGAATTTATAGGCGCATAAAAGAGGTGAGGGTCATCTTATAAATCAGTATACTGACATTAAGAGGGACGTTAAAAGGGAATAAGAAAAGCTAAACGGGACTATGAAATTAAAGTTGCTAGGGATTCAAAAACTAACCCAAAAGTTTTTCCAGGTTTATAGAACAAAAGTTAGGGATAAGATAGGTCCCTTAAAAATAACTTTGGGCATCTTACTGACAAGGAGAATGATATGTGCTCTATTTTTAATAATTATTTTCTCTCGGTTTTCACACAGGAAGACATTAATAATATCCCAGTAATTAATTTTTACAGAGGCCCAGAAGAAGATAAATTATGTAATATCACAGTCACTAGCGAAATGATTATGAAACAGCTGGACCGACTGAAACAAAATAAATCGCCTGGTCCTGATGAGCTTTTTGCAAGGGTTCTTAAGGAATGCAAAATGGAACTCTGTGAACCAATATCTAACATTTTTAATTTATCTCTTCAAACAGGTGTAGTGTCTGATATGTGGAAGATAGCTAATGTAATTCCTATTTTTAAAGCAGGGGACAAGTCACTACCGTCAAACTACCGCCCAATAAGCCTGACCTCAATTGTAGGCAAATTACTAGAGTCAATTATAGCTGATATTATTAGAAGCCATCTAGATAACCATAATTTGATTAATGATACCCAGCATGGATTCACGAGGGCCGTTCCTGCCTATCTAATTTATTAACCTTCTTCAGTAAAGCTTTTGAGGCTGTTGATCACGATAAAGAATTCGATATTGTTTATTTAGACTTTAGTAAGGCTTTTGATAGAGTACCGCACCAGAGACTGTTAAAGAAAGTGGCAGCTCATGGCATTGGGGGAAAAGTGCTGTCATGGATCGAGTCATGGCTCACCAATAGGAAGCAGAGAGTGTGCATAAATGGGGTTAAATCCGAATGGGGACTTGTAACAAGTGGTGTTCCACAGGGATCAGTCTTAGGCCCATTGTTATTTATAATATATATCAATGACCTTGATGAGGGAATTACTAGTGATATGAGCAAATTCGCCGACGACACGAAGATAGGTAGGATAATTGATTCAAACATAGATGTCATAGAACTTCAGGAAGATTTAGACAAACTTAATTCGTGGTCAGAAAAGTGGCAGATGCAGTTCAATGTAGATAAATGCAAGGTTCTGAAGCTCGGGAGTGTCCATAACCCAAGCACTTATAAGTTAAATAACGTAGAACTTAGCCATACAGATTGCGAGAAGGACTTGGGGGTGATGGTAAGCAGCAACCTTAAACCAAGACAGCAATGCCTAAGCGTACGTAATAAGGCAAATAGATTACTGGGATTTATATCAAGAAGTGTTAGCAACAGAAGTCCAGAGGTTATATTACAGCTTTATACATCATTAGTAAGGCCTCACCTAGATTACGCAGCTCAGTTCTGGTCTCCATATTACAGAATGGACATAAATTCGTTAGAAAACATTCAGCGTAGAATGACTAAATTAATACATAGCATTAGAAATCTTCCTTACGAAGAAAGATTGAAGACCCTAAAATTACATTCACTTGTAAGACGTAGAATGAGGGGAGACATGATCGAGGTATACAAGTGGAAAATGGGTATTAACAAAGGGGATATAAATAAGGTCTTGAGGATATCTCTCCAAGAGAGAACCCGCAATAATGGATTCAAGTTAGATAAGTTTAGATTTAGAAAGGATATAGGAAAGTATTGGTTTGGAAATAGGGTAGTTGATGAGTGGAACAGTCTGCCTAGTAGGGTTATTGAAGCTAGGACCTTGGGTAGTTTCAAATTTAGGTTGGATAAATTCATGAGTGAGAGGGGTTGGATTTGAGTGGGACTCGCGCATGAGTGGGTAGAATTGTCAAAGCTTATTTCTTGGGTAGCATTGAAAATTGGGTTGAGCAAATATTCTGTTAGTGGGACGGATTGTGAAGGACCTGCCTAGTATGGGCCAACAGGCCTGCTGCAGTGTTCCTCCTTTCTTATGTTCTTATGTTCTTATGTTTAGGGTCGGGTAAATATTAGAACGGGAACAGATATACAGATCATTTACGACCCGTAGAGTCAATATACATTATAATATATACATACCGTAGTGAGAGACATGGAAGTGTACAATAAACCTAGTGGAAAGCAGGGGAACCATGGGCACAAGAAGAGAACTTTATCAACATCCATGGCCCACACTATTCAACATCAGAAACACTGTTGAGACAAGTGCAGAAGTCTTCAAGGGAAGAGTGGACAAGTATCTCCACCAAGTGCCAGATCAACCAGCCTGTGATGGATATGTAGGCCAGAGGGCCGCCAGCAGCAACAGCTGCTGGGTAGGGTGAGAGTAAGCTTATATTTACACAAGCAGTGAACCACGACTTATAAAGAACACGATACAATAAACACATTAGTGCGGGTTTAAGGGCTATCTTGCAGCCAGCTGCTACTGACAGATGTTCACAAGCATAACATTATTCACAACTATACACTGTGAACTGTTTACTACGGACTCATTACTGTTTTCATGGAGAAGAACCAAACCTGGAGAGGCCAAACAGCGCCATGGGAATGACAGGTAATCTAATTTGATTTAACGAAAGGGTAGCTTCAAGAGCTCTTTACCAGTAGCAAGGTAACCTCTGCCCTTAAAGGAACCATACTATTATATTCATGAAAAAGAGCTAAACCTATAGAGGTTACAGTTCTTACAGAGTCGAAGGTTATGTGATACAGGCGGGCTCCGCTTATACAGCAGGTTAGATTCTGAGCTACTACTGTACATGAGGGCCCCGCTTATACAGCAGGTTAGATTCTGAGCTACTACTGTACATGAGGGCCCCGCTTATACAGCAGGTTAGATTCTGGGCTACTACTGTACATGAGGGCTCCGCTTATACAGCAGGTTAGATTCTGGGCTACTACTGTACATGAGGGTCCCGCTTATACAGCAGGATTGATTCTGGCTACTACTGTACATGAGGGCCCCGCTATACAGCAGGATTGATTCTGGGCTACTACTGTACATGAGGCCTTCATAAGCAGAGTGAGTATTCTGGAGACTCACTACTGTACATGAGAGGCCCCGCTATACAGCGGTTGATTCTGGGCTATAGCTGTACATGAGGGCCCCTTATACAGCAGTTGTATCTGAGCTACTACTGTACATGAGGCCCCCTTATACAGCAGGTTGATTCTACTAGAGGCTACGAGGTTAGATCTGTACATACGAGGGCCCCGCTTTACAGCAGGTTAGATTCTGGAGCTACTACTGTACATGAGGGCCCGCTTATACAGCAGGATTATTCTGGGCTACTACTGTACATGAGGGCCCTTATACAGCAGGTTGATCTGAGGCTACTACTGTAATGAGGCTATACAGAGGTTGATTCTGGCTACTCTGTACATGAGGGCCCGCTTATACAGCAGGATTGATTCTGGCTACTACTGTACATGAGGGCCCGTTATACAGCAGGTTGATTCTGGGCTACTACTGTACATGAGGGCCCGCTTATACAGCAGGTTGATTCTGGGCTACTACTGTACATGAGGGCCCGCTTATACAGCAGGTTGATTCTGGGCTACTACTGTACATGAGGGCCCGCTTATACAGCGGGTTGATTCTGGGCTACTACTGTACATGAGGGCCCCGTTATACAGCAGGTTGATTCTGGGCTACTACTGTACATGAGGGCCCGCTTATACAGCAGGTTGATTCTGGCTACTACTGTACATGAGGGCCCCGCTTATACAGCAGGTTGATTCTGGGCTACTACTGTACATGAGGGCCCCGCTTATACAGCAGGTTGATTCTGCACTTGTACATGAGGGCCCGCTATACAGCAGGATTGGTTCTGAGCTACTACTGTACATGAGGGCCCCGCTTATACAGCAGGATTGATTCTGGGCTACTACTGTACATGAGGGCCCCGCTTATACAGCAGGATTGATTCTGGGCTACTACTGTACATGAGGGCCCCGCTTATACAGCAGGATTGATTCTGAGCTACTACTGTACATGAGGGCCCCGCTTATACAGCAGGATTGATTCTGGGCTACTACTGTACATGAGGGCCCCTATACAGCAGGTTGTTCTGGCTACTACTGTACATGAGGGCCCCGCTTATACAGCAGGATTGATTCTGGGCTACTACTGTACATGAGGGCCCCGCTTATACAGCAGGATTGATTCTGGGCTACTACTGTACATGAGGGCCCCGCTTATACAGCAGGATTGATTCTGGGCTACTACTGTACATGAGGGCCTCGCTTATACAGCAGGTTAGATTCTGGGCTACTACTGTACATGAGGGCCCCGCTTATACAGCAGGTTAGATTCTGGGCTACTACTGTACATGAGGGCCCCGCTTATACAGCAGGTTAGATTCTGGGCTACTACTGTACATGAGGGCCCCGATTATACAGCAGGTTAGATTCTGGGCTACTACTGTACATGAGGGCCTCGCTTATACAGCAGGTTAGATTCTGGGCTACTACTGTACATGAGGGCCCCGCTTATACAGCAGGTTAGATTCTGGGCTACTACTGTACATGAGGGCCCCGCTTATACAGCAAGTTAGATTCTGGTCTACTACTGTACATGAGGGCCCCGCTTATACAGCAGGTTAGATTCTGGGCTACTACTGTACATGAGGGCCCCGCTTATACAGCAGGTTAGATTCTGGGCTACTACTGTACATGAGGGCCCCGCTTATACAGCAGGTTAGATTCTGGGCTACTACTGTACATGAGGGCCCCGCTTATACAGCAGGTTAGATTCTGGGCTACTACTGTACATGAGGGCCCGCTTATACAGCAGGTTAGATTCTGGGCTACTACTGTACATGAGGGCCCGCTTATACAGCAGGTTAGATTCTGGCTACTACTGTACATGAGGGCCTCGCTTATACAGCAGGTTAGATTCTGGGCTACTACTGTACATGAGGGCCCCGCTTATACAGCAGGTTAGATTCTGGGCTACTACTGTACATGAGGGCCCCGCTTATACAGCAGGTTAGATTCTGGTCTACTACTGTACATGAGGGCCCCGCTTATACAGCAGGTTAGATTCTGGGCTACTACTGTACATGAGGGCCCCGCTTATACAGCAGGTTAGATTCTGGGCTACTACTGTACATGAGGGCCCCACTTATACAGCAGGTTAGATTCTGGGCTACTACTGTACATGAGGGCCCCGCTTATACAGCAGGTTAGATTCTGGGCTACTACTGTACATGAGGGCCCCGCTTATACAGCAGGTTAGATTCTGGGCTACTACTGTACATGAGGGCCCCGCTTATACAGCAGGTTAGATTCTGGGCTACTACTGTACATGAGGGCCCCGCTTATACAGCAGGTTAGATTCTGGGCTACTACTGTACATGAGGGCCCCGCTTATACAGCAGGTTAGATTCTGGGCTACTACTGTACATGAGGGCCCCGCTTATACAGCAGGTTAGATTCTGGGCTACTACTGTACATGAGGGCCCCGCTTATACAGCAGGTTAGATTCTGGGCTACTACTGTACATGAGGGCCCCTTATACAGCAGGTTAGATTCTGGGCTACTACTGTACATGAGGGCCCCGCTTATACAGCAGGTTAGATTCTGGGCTACTACTGTACATGAGGGCCCCGCTATACAGCAGGTTAGATTCTGGGCTACTACTGTACATGAGGGCCCCGCTTATACAGCAGGTTAGATTCTGGGCTACTATGTACATGAGGGCCCCGCTTATACAGCAGGTTAGATTCTGGGCTACTACTGTACATGAGGGCCCCGCTTATACAGCAGGTTAGATTCTGGGCTACTACTGTACATGAGGGCCCTGCTTATACAGCAGGTTAGATTCTGGGCTACTACTGTACATGAGGGCCCCACTTATACAGCAGGTTAGATTCTGGGCTACTACTGTACATGAGGGCCCCGCTTATACAGCAGGTTAGATTCTGGGCTACTACTGTACATGAGGGCCCCGCTTATACAGCAGGATTGATTCTGGGCTACTACTGTACATGAGGGCCCCGCTTATACAGCAGGTTAGATTCTTGGCTACTACTGTACATGAGGGCCCCGCTTATACAGCAGGTTAGATTCTGGGCTACTACTGTACATGAGGGCCCCGCTTATACAGCAGGTTAGATTCTGGGCTACTACTGTACATGAGGGCCCCGCTTATACAGCAGGTTAGATTCTGGGCTACTACTGTAAAGCTAAAATCTCTGTAAAGTGAATCATTGCCCTTTTCTTTTTCTTTTTTTTCCCACTTTCAAATGCCTATAAAAGCCTGATAACATGTTTACACTGTGATATATTGAGCAATATAGCTAGACCTAAACAATGCATATACAATACACTGAATAAATGAAGAATGTGTATAACTTAAAAACCGCTGTATTAGCGGAATGCTGTAAAACGAAGCGATGTAAAGCGAGGCCCTCCTGTATTATTTAAGTGGAGAAGGAAAGAGCAGCTCCAGTTTCCTGGATGAAGAGTCCTCCACCAGTCAGGTGCTTATCACACTCCTCTTTTTACCATCTTAACATTCCATATAACCACAAAAATATCTAAATTTTTGGTCTCATTTTTGTATTTTGCCGAAGAAAAAATCATTAAGTTACCCGTCATTACTAACACTGAGGTAGTATAGCTCTGGTAATCATTAAGTTACCCGCCATTACTAACACTGAGGTAGTATAGCTCTGGTAATCATTAAGTTACCCGCCATTACTAACACTTAGGTAGTATAGCTCTGGTAATCATTAAGTTACCCGCCATTACTAACACTGAGGTAGCATAGCTCTGGTAATCATTAAGTTACCCGCCATTACTAACACTGAGGTAGCATAGCTCTGGTAATCATTAAGTTACCCGCCATTACTAACACTGAGGTAGTATAGCTCTGGTAATCATTAAGTTACCCGCCATTACTAACACTGAGGTAGTATAGCTCTGGTAATCATTAAGTTACCCGCCATTACTAACACTGAGGTAGTATAGCTCTGGTAATCATTAAGTTACCCGCCATTACTAACACTGAGGTAGTATAGCTCTGGTAATCATTAAGTTACCCTCCATTACTAACACTGAGGTAGCATAGCTCTGGTAATCATTAAGTTACCCGCCATTACTAACACTGAGGTAGCATAGCTCTGGTAATCATTAAGTTACCCGCCATTACTAACACTGAGGTAGTATAGCTCTGGTAATCATTAAGTTACCCGCCATTACTAACACTGAGGTAGTATAGCTCTGGTAATCATTAAGTTACCCGCCATTACTAACACTGAGGTAGTATAGCTCTGGTAATCATTAAGTTACCCGCCATTACTAACACTGAGGTAGTATAGCTCTGGTAATCATTAAGTTACCCGCCATTACTAACACTGAGGTAGTATAGGTCTGGTAATCATTAAGTTACCCGCCATTACTAACACTGGGGTAGTATAGGTCTGGTAATCATTAAGTTACCCGCCATTACTAACACTGAGGTAGTATAGCTCTGGTAATCATTAAGTTACCCGCCATTACTAACACTGGGGTAGCATAGCTCTGGTAATCATTAAGTTACCCGCCATTACTAATACTGGGGTAGTATAGGTCTGGTAATCATTAAGTTACCCGCCATTACTAACACTGAGGTAGTATAGGTCTGGTAATCATTAAGTTACCCGCCATTATTAACACTGAGGTAGTATAGCTCTGGTAATCATTAAGTTACCCGCCATTACTAACACTGGGGTAGCATAGCTTCGGTTATCCAATCTAGTCAAGAGTTTACCCAGATTTAGGTTTTACAACTACCATAGATTAGTGGTAAGTGTGGCTGCTCTCAACACCTAGGTGCGGCTGCTCTCAACACCTAGGTGCGGCGGCTCTCAACACCTAGGTGCTGCTGCTCTCAACACCTAGGTGCGGCGGCTCTCAACACCTAGGTGTGGAGATCCAATTTTCGGCAGGAAACAAATTAAAATAATAAATTACGGTGGCCAGTTTCTTTTTACACACAAAAAAGACAGGAACGAGGAAAGAATAAAGGAATGGACTGCAGGAAAGAATAAAGGAAGGGACTGCAGGAAAGAATAAAGGAAGGGACTGCAGGAAATAATAAAGGAAGGGAATGCAGGAATAAAAGCAGGAAGGGCATGTTTTAATGAGCACTAGAACCTTAAGGACCTAAAAAAGAGAGAGTCACAATATCGTGACTACTTGGAGCATTAAGGACGTACATAGCAGTGCAGAATAACATGGTAGTACACATGCCCGCGGCTATGACTCACCGGGTCACTACTCTCTCCAATCTCGTCTGAAAGTCAGAAGATTAAATCCCTTATTGTGGCTCCAGCCAACAGCATTTAGAAAACAAGTTGAACAATGAGACACTTTTGCAACATTTGGGAATTTGTATTGCGGAAACGTTTCACCAGCCAGTGGCTTCTTCAGTCCAGTACAGAGAAAAACGGTGAAAGATGAAGAAAATGAGGTAATCAGTCCCCCAGCCTGGAGTTGAGGGACCGATTACCTCCATTCTTCAACCTCAATCTCAACAACACTAATAAATAGACTCTCAATAAACGGGAACGTGTTATTTAAAACATGTTCTCATTTAAAACTTTTATAAGTCAGGTGAACCCCTAGTCTCCCAGTCTTCCTTTTATAAGTCAGGTGAACCCCTAGTCTCCCAGTCTTCCTTTTATAAGTCAGGTGAACCCCTAGTCTCCCAGTCTTCCTTTTACAAGTCAGGTGAACCCCTAGTCTCCCAGTCTTCCTTTTACAAGTCAGGTGAACCCCTAGTCTCCCAGTCTTCCTTTTACAAGTCAGGTGAACCCCTAGTCTCCCAGTCTTCCTTTAATAAGTCAGGTGAACCCCTAGTCTCCCAGTCTTCCTTTTACAAGTCAGGTGAACCCCTAGTCTCCCAGTCTTCCTTTAATAAGTCAGGTGAACCCCTAGTCTCCCAGTTTTCCTTTTCATTACCATTACTGATTTTTTTTTTTTAAGATTTTGGCACCGAAGTGGCTAGTTTATTGTGCACCCCATATCCATCCTGTGGAGGGCAGCGCAAGAGCATATGGATACACAAAAGGCCTAGGAACTAGGCCCCAAAAGGGTTAACAGGAGAACATCTGAATTTATATTTACAGTTCACTTATCTGTTACAGTCAAATTTAGGAAATTTGCTTAATATATCTGGTATCTTATTTTCATTAATAAGATATCTAGACATGTCACATAGGTTATTATACTATCTTTATATTCCTCAATAAGTGGTCAATTAAGCACACAGTGTTCAAGATAGTGACCATAGGACTGGCCACATATTTTGTATTGGTTTGATCATCATGTGGACTTGTTTACAAGTGACGCTGCTGAGGGATAAGTTGAGCACATGACAGCACCTTCAGCCTCATACAGCTGAAAGCCAAGTAATCAACTTTGATACCTAATAAAGCTACCTAATTTTACCGCATGTTTTTTTTTATTGACTTGTCGGTAATGAATACCATTTATAATGAAGGTGGGTATTATGATATTCACATAGTGCCAAACGCCTGGGAAATTAAGAGGTAATCAGCTTTAATACAATGGAGATGGTTAATGTTATTATATTCATATGGAAACGTTAAATCCGTAGGGAGTTACACAGAACCTGGAGAATGAGTGATAATGAAGATATAGATCCAAACAAGAGGATAGCTCCAATTGCTTGAATACAGAGAGCCTAGCAGCAGCAGATATAGACGCTAACGTAGCCTGCATCAGACACAACAAGAAGTTGTACTCACCGTCAGCGTCACAGCAGCAGCAACAGTAGCAGCAGCAGCAGCACCTCCAAGATCTCTCTTGCTGCTTCAGTGACAAAAGTAACCACTGTGTCTCTCTGAAAGCTTGCCTCTGTCTCACAGTTTACCAAGCTTTGTACACACCACTGTGTCTCTGTCAAAGCTTGCCTGTCTCACAGCTTGCCAGCTTTGTACACACCACTGCAGCAACTACTTAACGTTACTGATAAATACACAATAACATAAGGCGTTGCAAGACGGCTACGGGACTACCTTATTAATACTAGTACCCCTGATGCTCCTACACCAGGTGCTGAAGGAAAGTTTTCAATACTCTCTTACCAGGTAACAGGTAGCACTACCTACCAGCAGGTAGGAGCACCTTCCCATCAAGAGCACTATACTAGCAGGTAGTGGTACCCCTCCAGCAGGTAGGATCACCTCACCAGTAGGTAGCAGTACCTGGTGACCACAAGAGTAAACTAGTACTAGGTCTGGTCAAGACGTGAGACGTGGTATACAAGTCACATCACTAACATGAAGACCACGACACTTAACATCGAGCGTGGGTGCACCGCCGTCCGCACCACCAGCTGAAACACCGGCCGCACCACCAGCTACACCACCGGCTGCTCCACCAGCTGCACCATCAATGTTCCTACAAGCACCAACACACCCTCTACCATCAGCGCGAAGGCAAGGTGCTATGATTATCACAAACGTTGGAGGAACCTGATTCCTGCCACACACACACACACACACACTGGACTCTCGCGTCCACTACTTCACACACTGGCACTACACACACCGGCACTACTCCATATAAAAGTACTGCTTCACACTGGCATTACATCCCACTATGGCACTACTCCATACACCGGCACTATTTTAAATACACGCACCACTCCATACACTGGCACTACTTCACACACACTGGAACTACACCACACACCGGCACTACTCCCAACACTGGTCCTACTTCACAATGGCACTACTCCCAACACTGGTCCTACTTCACAATGGCACTACTCCCAACACTGGTCCTACTTCACAATGGCACTACTCCCAACACTGGTCCTACTTCATAATGGCACTACTCCCAACACTGGTCCTACTTCACAATGGCACTACTCCCAACACTGGTCCTACTTCACAATGGCACTACTCCCAACACTGGTCCTACTTCACAATGGCACTACTCCCAACACTGGTCCTACTTCATAATGGCACTACTCCCAACACTGGTCCTACTTCACAATGGCACTACTCCCAACACTGGCACTATACCAGACACTAGTACCACTGCCCATACACACAGTGGTAGAGAGGAGGAAGGTGGCGATGGTGTTATTCAGAAACACACTTGGTGGTGCACTAACCACGGGGAATGTGGTGGTGGTGGTGTTGAGAAACACACTTGGTGGTGCACTAACGACGGGGAATGTGGTAGTGGTGCACTAACGGAGGGAAAGGTGGTGGTGGTGTTAAGGAGCGCTGTAAGGGAGTGTTGAGCAGTGTGTAGACGGCCCTTACCGACTGTTACCTGCGAGGCTACACCGACCCACCTCATACCTCCGACACCCACCACCACCACCACCACCACGCCTCAGACACCCACCACCACCACCACTACAACTTCTAAAACTACCACAACTACTAGCACTGCCCCCACACCTTTGCCCTCCTTCCCAGCCTACACATCTGACTATACGAACAAGTGGCCCAGATAACATATGTAAGAACATTGTGTTTTAGTGGGCAACAGGAGGCAGCAGCAGGAGGAGGCACAAGGGAGCGGCACCTGGCACCTGCTAGGTGGATGTGACGCGTAGTGACGTCATGACTACGTCACCCGCTCCCCCTTCCCCTGGACTCCCTTGTGACAGAGACCGGCCGGTGTGCAACCAATACTTACACCTAGGTGAAGCTCCCTTCCTTCCCTCCCAGAATCTCCACTCACCTAGGAAACATAGGTGCATGTGCCTACACCCACTCCACTAACACTCACCCACCATCCCGCACCCTGCCACCACTACTACAACTCCACACCCTGCCACCACTGCTACAACCCCACACCCTGCCACCACTACTACAACCCTACACCCTGCCACCACTACAACCCCACACCCTGCCATCACTACTTCAACCCCACACCCTGCCACCACTACTTCAACCCCACACCCTGCCACTACAACCCCACACCCTGCAACCACCACTACAACCCCCACACTCTGCCAACACTACTACAACCCCACACCCTGCCACCACTGCTACAACCCTACACCCTGTCACCACTACAACCCCACACTCTGCCACCACTGCTACAACCCTACACCCTGCCACCACTGCTACAACCCTACACCCTGCCACCACTACAACCCCACACTCTGCCAACACTACTACAACCCCACACCCTGCCACTACTACAACCCCACACCCTGCAACCACCACTACAACCCCACACTGTCAACACTACTACAACCCCACACCCAGCCACCACCACAACCCCACACCCTGCTACCAACATAACCCCACCCTGCCACAACCCTACACCCTGCCACCACAACCCCACACCCTGCCACCACCACAGCCCCACACCCTGCCACCACCACAACCCCACACCCTGTCACCACCACAACCCCACACCCTGCCACCACAACCCCACACACTGCCACCACAGCCCCACACCCTGTCACCACCATAACCCCACCCTGCCACCACCACAACCCCACACCCTGCCACCACAACCCCACACCCTGCCACCACAACCCCACACTCTGCCACCACAACCCCACACCCTGCCACAACCATAACCCCACACTCTGCCACCACAACCCCACACCCTGCCACAACCATAACCCCACCCTGCCACAACCCCACACCCTGCCACCACCACAACCCCACACCCTGCCACCAACACAACCCCATACCCTGCCATCACCACAACCCCACACCCTGCCACCACCACAACACCACACCCTGCCACCACAACCCCACACCCTGCCACCACAACCCCACACCCTGACACAACCCCACACCCTGACACCACAACCCCACACCCTGCCACCACCATAACCCCACCCTGCCATCACAACCCCACACCCTGCCACCACAACCCCACACCCTGCCACCACCACAACCCCACACCCTGCCACCACAACCCCATACCCTGCCATCACCACAACCCCACACCCTGCCACCACAACCCCACACCCTGCCACCACAACCCCACACCCTGCCACCACCACAACCCCACACCCTGCCACCACCACAACCCCACACCCTGTCACCACCACAACCCCACACCCTGCCACCACCACAACCCCACACTGCCACCACTACAACCCCACACCCTGCCACCACAACCCCACACCCTGCCACAACCCCACACCCTGCCACCACTACAACCCCACGCCCTGCCACCACCACAACCCCACACCGTCACCACCACAACCCCACACCTGCCACCACCACAACCCCACACCCTGCCACCACCACAACCCCACACCCTGCCACCACCATAACCCCACCCTGCCACCACCACAACCCCACACCCTGCCACCACAACCCCACACCCTGCCACCACTACAACCTCACATCCTGCCACCAGGGTGTGGTGGTGGTGGTGGTGTTGGTGGTGGTGTTGGTGGTGGTGTTGGTGGTGTTGGTGTGTGGTGTGGTGGTGTGTGTGTGGTGGTGGTGGTGGTGGTGTGTGTTGGTGGTGGTGTTGGTGGTGGTGTTGGTGGTGTGTTGGTTGGTGGTGGTTTGGTGGTGTGGTGGTGTTGGTGGTGGTGGTGGTGGTGTTGTTGTGGTGGTGGTGTTGGTGGTGTGGTGTTGGTGGTGGTGGTGGTGTTGGTGTTGTGGTGTTGGTGGTGGTGTTGGTGGTGTTGGTGTGTGGTGGTGGTGGTGGTGTTGGTGGTGGTGGTGTTGGTGGTGGTGGTGTTGGTGGTGGTGGAGGTGGTGGTGGTGGTGTTGGTGGTGGTGTTGTTGGTGGTGTTGGTGGTGTTGGTGTTGTTGTTGGTGGTGGTGTTGGTGGTGTTGGTGGTGTTGGTGGTGTTGGTGGTGTTGGTGGTGTGGTGGTGTTGGTGGTGGTGTTGGTGGTGGTGGTGGTGGTGGTGGTGTTGGTGGTGGTGTTGGTGGTGGTGGTGGTGTTGGTGGTGGTGGTGTTGGTGGTGGTGGTGGTGCCAGTAACATCTACTTAATTATCTTAAGATAAAGTAATTACTCTTCTCTCTGCTTTACTTTCTTTTAATTGCGGATTATGACTGAGATTATTATGTTTGGTGCTATGATGTGTGTTTGTGTACTCAACTAATTGTACACAACTAATTGTGGTTGCAGTATCAAGTCACAGCTCCTGGCCCCGCCTCTTCACTGTTCGCTACTAGGTCACTCTCTCCCTGCTCCATCAGCCTTATCATACCTCTTCTTAAAGCTATGTATGGATCCTGCCTCCCCTGTGTGTGCTCTCTCAGTTTTTCCTGAGAAACAAGGATGATGTACTTAATATTGATCTTAAAATACGCTCAAATGTTGACGGGTTCGATAGATGGTAGCGAGGAAAACACCGATGGCCGATATATTAAGAATACGTGGGTAGCCCAGCCTGTGTTGCGTCTGGCGGTCTCGGCAGCCTACCCAGAAGTGTGCGAGACGCCTGGCGACGCATGCGCAGGGCACAGCTAATGGGCAGGGAGCCTGCTTATGAATATTAGTTACGTATACTACACAATATACTACACACAAACACCTATTCAATAAAGATGCAAAATGTACCGTAAACTGCAAGTGGATGCTGTGCCTCCTGACCTCTTCACAAGACCTCCCTCAGTGCCAGTCACGGCACTCTTCCCAAGCTTGTCTTCTTTACCTATTACAAGTTAATTGCGTCACTAGTGAGCGTAGTACCGAGCGCAGCGGCTGATGCGCACTTTACCACAATAATCTCTGTAAGATGAGTGTGCTTGGTAAATCTAGAGTAGCTTTTACGAACCTCCTCTGCAAAGTCATAGACGACACTATATACAACATTTAGCTTCATGTTATGGTATGCAGCAGCAGCAAGAAACCCGCACCTGATCACCTTAACAAACTGGAAAAACTGCAAAGTTTGCCAGACGACAAGTTTTAAGTAGTGTGAACGATGAGAGACTAGACGAGTTAAACCTGATGACATTAGACCACAAGAATCCCAAGAGAAATAACAGCGATGATTTAGCCTTTCTTAGAAAGACACGTAAATAAACACTAGGATATTTATTAGAAAACGTTTAGGTCATGTGACCCAGGACCTAAGGGTTTTTTAATATGTGTCTTTGTAATGCAGTGTGTCGGTATCTATTAGCAAGGTTTATAGCACATGACAACCATGTACAAAGTACTGAGGGATATTAATAGCATAGAGAGGAAGAGGGAGGTGGGGAGGCGAGAAGCAGGTACGCCAGAGCATCGTTCTAAATGAAAGACACAGACGTCACCGAGATGTCACGAAATATTTCTTCACTCTCATAGTCAGGAAATGGAATAACATGGACAAGGAAGTGGCAGAGACAGGATCTAATATTCCCCACACCCACCACACCACCCTCTCAGCCTCCACCTGAGTCTTCCCCACACCCACCACCACCCTCTCTCACCGCCACCCTCTCAGCCTCCACTGAGTCTTCCCCACACCCACCACACCACCCTCTCAGCCTCCACCTGAGTCTTCCCCACACCCACCACACCACCCTCTCAGCCTCCACCTGAGTCTTCCCCACACCCACCACACCACCCTCTCAGCCTCCACCTGAGTCTTCCCCACACCACCACACCACCCTCTCAGCCTCCACCTGAGTCTTCCCCACACCCACCACACCACCCTCTCAGCCTCCACCTGAGTCTTCCCCACACCCACCACACCACCCTCTCAGCCTCCACCTGAGTCTTCCCCACACCCACCACACCACCCTCTCAGCCTCCACCTGAGTCTTCCCCACACCCACCACACCACCCTCTCAGCCTCCACCTGCGTCTTCCCCACACCCACCACACCACCCTCTCAGCCTCCACCTGAGTCTTCCCCACACCCACCACACCACCCTCTCAGCCTCCACCTGAGTCTTCCCCACACCCACCACACCACCCTCTCAGCCTCCACCTGAGTCTTCCCCACACCCACCACACCACCCTCTCAGCCTCCACCTGAGTCTTCCCCACACCCACCACACCACCCTCTCAGCCTCCACCTGAGTCTTCCCCACACCCACCACACCACCCTCTCAGCCTCCACCTGAATCTTCCCCACACCCACCACACCACCCTCTCAGCCACCACCTGAGTCTTCCCCACACCCACCACACCACCCTCTCAGCCTCCACCTGAGTCTTCCCCACACCCACCACACCACCCTCCTTGCCTCCACCTGAGTCTTCCCCACACCCACCACACCACCCTCTCAGCCTCCACCTGCGTCTTCCCCACACCCACCACACCACCCTTCTCGTCCCAACTCCATCACATAACCCCATGACTCACATAGAATATAAACCCCACACCCACCACCTAACTACCATCCCACACCCTCCACAGAACCACCAGCAACTCCCCCCAGCACACTACTACTACTACTAATAATAATAATAATCTTTATATCTACAAGTAAATGTACAAGGTAAACAGATCATAGCCGACATCAATGACATACTACTATATAATAACATACTACTAGTATATAGAAAGCCGCTTGTTATGCAGAGCATTTCGGCCAAATTAGGCCAATTTTCTCCCCAGGATGCGACTCACACCAGTGGGCTAACACCTAGGAACCTATTTACGGCTGGTGAACAAACAAGACAAGTGGGCAGAGTGCTGATACTCTTCACTGTGGTCAGTATATAGAGTGCAGCAGTGCGCGTGCTCTCAGCCTCTTGTTGTTACTGCTAAGCATTACCCTCACTCAATACATAAACAAAAACAGTGGCCATCAAGTGGTTACACAAGGTGAGTCTAGCACACACTCGCTTCCCCATTCATTCCTCTCACTGCTCCAGTCTTACACAAGGTGAGTCTAGCACACACTCGCTCCCCCATTCATATCTCTCACTGCTCCAGTCTTACACAAGGTGAGTCTAGCCACACACTCCGCTTCCCATCTACACTTCCATTCTCTCCACTGCTCCAGTCTTACACAAGATGAGTCTAGCACACACTCGCTCCCCCATTCATATCTCTCACTGCTCCAGTCTTACACAAGGTGAGTCCAGCACACACTCGCTCCCCCATTCATTCCTCTCACTGCTCCAGTCTTACACAAGTGAGTCTAGCACACACTGTCCCATTCATATCTCTCACTGCCAGTCACACAGGTGAGTCAGCAGCTGGGATAGAACACATATAGACAGCACAGACCATCCCGCGGAGTACAGCAGCTGGGAGAGAACACATATAAACATGACAGACCATCCCGAGGAGTACAGCAGCTGGGAGAGAACACATATAAACATGACAGACCATCCCGCGGAGTACAGCAGCTGGGATAGAACACATATAGACATGACAGACCATCCCGCGGAGTACAGCAGCTGGGAGAGAACACATATAAACATGACAGACCATCCCGCGGAGTACAGCAGCTGGGATAGAACACATATAGACATGTCAGACCATCCCGCGGAGTACAGCAGCTGGGAGAAGACACATACGGGCTCCATTTCAGAGGGTAAGAGGTCACCACGTGTGTAGAACGACAAAACCTTAACTAACACTGTGTAAGCAACCAACAACTGCACTCGTCCCAAGTACCTGCTGGTACCTCCCGTACTGTACCTGCTGGTACCTCCCGTACTGTACCTGCTGGTACCTCCTGTACTGTACCTGCTGGTACCTCCCGTACTGTACCTGCTGGTACCTCCCGTACTGTACCTGCTAGTACCTCCCGTACTGTACCTGCTAGTACCTCCCGTACTGTACCTGCTAGTACCTCCCGTACTGTACCTGCTGGTACCTCCTGTACTGTACCTGCTAGTACCTCCTGTACTGTACCTGCTGGTACCTCCTGTACTGTACCTGCTAGTACCTCCCGTACTGTACCTGCTGGTACCTCCTGTACTGTACCTGCTGGTACCTCCTGTACTGTACCTGCTGGTACCTCCTGTACTGTACCTGCTGGTACCTCCCGTACTGTACCTGCTGGTACCTCCCGTACTGTACCTGCTGGTACCTCCCGTACTGTACCTGCTGGTACCTCCCGTACTGTACCTGCTGGTACCTCCCGTACTGTACCTGCTGGTACCTCCCGTACTGTACCTGCTGGTACCTCTTGTACTGTACCTGCTGGTACCTCTTGTACTGTAGCTGCTGGTACCTCTTGTACTGTACCTGCTGGTACCTCCCGTACTGTACCTGCTGGTACCTCCCGTACTGTACCTGCTGGTACCTCCCGTACTGTACCTGCTGGTACCTCCCGTACTGTACCTGCTGGTACCTCCGTACTGTACCTGCTGGTAATCCGTACTGTACCTGCTGTACCTCCGTACTGTACCTGCTGGTACCTCCTGTACTGTACCTGCTGGTACCTCCTGTACTGTACCTGCTGGTACCTCCTGTACTGTACCTGCTGGTACCTCCTGTACTGTACCTGCTGGTACCTCCTGTACTGTACCTGCTGGTACCTCCCGTACTGTTCCTGCTGGTACCTCCCGTACTGTACCTGCTGGTACCTCCCGTACTGTACCTGATGGTACCTCCTGTACTGTACCTGCTGGTACCTCTTGTACTGTACCTGCTGGTACCTCTTGTACTGTACCTGCTGGTACCTCCCGTACTGTACCTGCTGGTACCTCCCGTACTGTACCTGCTGGTACCTCCCGTACTGTACCTGCTGGTACCTCAAGTACTGTACCTGCTGGTACCTCAAGTACTGTACCTGCTGGTACCTCAAGTACTGTACCAGCTGGTACCTCCCGTACTGTACCTGCTGGTACCTCCCGTACTGTACCTGCACCATGATGACACACCTTGTTTACAGGGCTCATCCCTTGCAGCCTGGCCAAAGGCCAACCAGGCTTTCTTGTTGACTGACTGATCAACCAGGCTGTTGCTGTCAGCGGCCTGCTGGTGCGCACAGCTATCACAATCGAAGGCTTATTCACGTATACAGGTGAAGCAGATACAGGTGTGAAGATGAAGGTAAGTCGCGTGTACAGCTGGAGGTGACACAGGTGGTGAGTGTGGCAGGTGGTGGCGTCTACTGGTTCCTGCCTTGGCTTGTATGTGTCTACTTTATTACGGGACTATGGCAAGGCACAGCCTCGGCGATTCTGTGAAGACAATGTCTGGCTATATGAAGACAACGTGTGGATTGGTGAAGACAACGTGTGGATTGGTGAAGACAACGTGTGGATTTGTGAAGACAACGTGTAGATTGAAGACAACGTGTGGATTTGTGAAGACAACGTGTAGATTGGTGAAGACAACGTGTGGATTGGTGAAGACAACGTGTGGATTGGTGAAGACAACGTGTGGATTGGTGAAGACAACGTGTAGATTGGTGAAGACAACGTGTGGATTGGTGAAGACAACGTGTGGATTTGTGAAGACAACGTGTAGATTGGTGAAGACAACGTGTGGATTGGTGAAGACAGCGTGTGGATTTGTGAAGACAACGTGTGGATTTGTGAAGACAACGTGTGGATTGGTGAAGACGTGTGGATTGGTGAAAACGTGTGGATTGGTGAAGACAACGTGTAGATTGGTGAAGCCAACGTGTAGATTGGTGAAGACAACGTGTGGATTGGTGACGACAACGTGTAGATTGGTGAAGACAGCGTGTGGATTTGTGAAGACAATGTGTGGATTTGTGAAGACAACGTGTGGATTTGTGAAGACAATGTGTGGATTTGTGAAGACAACGTGTGGATTTGTGAAGACAACGTGTGGATTTGTGAAGACAATGTGTGGATTTGTGAAGACAATGTGTGGATTTGTGAAGACAATGTGTGAATTTCTGAAGACAATGTGTGGATTTGTGAAGACAATGTGTGGATTTGTGAAGACAATGTGTGGATTTGTGAAGACAACGTGTGGATTTGTGAAGACAACGTGTGGATTTGTGAAGACAATGTGTGGATTTCTGAAGACAATGTGTGAATTTCTGAAGACAATGTGTGGATTTGTGAAGACAATGTGTGGATTTGTGAAGACAATGTGTGGATTTGTGAAGACAATGTGTGGATTTGTGAAGACAATGTTTTGATTTGTGAAGACAATGTGTGGATTTGTGAAGACAATGTGTGGATTTGTGAAGACAATGTGTGGATTTGTGAAGACAATGTGTGGGTTTGTGAAGACAATGTTTTGATTTGTGAAGACAATGTTTTGATTTGTGAAGACAATGTTTTGATTTGTGAAGACAATGTGTGGATTTCTGAAGACAATGTGTGAATTTCTGAAGACAATGTGTGGATTTGTGAAGACAATGTGTGGATTTGTGAAGACAATGTGTGGATTTGTGAAGACAATGTGTGGGTTTGTGAAGACAATGTTTTGATTTGTGAAGACAATGTGTGGATTTCTGAAGACAATGTGTGGATTTGTGAAGACAATGTGTGGATTTGTGAAGACAATGTGTGGATTTGTGAAGACAATGTGTGGATTTATCATGAAGTAAACGTGTGCTTAAGGAGAAGAAAGATGAAAGGGATGAGAGAAAATTCATTGAAGAGTGTGATAGTGCAGGAAGTGGCACCTTAAGTGTGACTCAAGAGGCTGGGTCAATATGGAAACACTGGGGGTGTGACTGCTGCTGTCCATGTTCACCTAGCAGTATGTCCCTGGTTATGTACAGCATAACCAGGGGCTTTCTATATAGTATTTGATTGATGTCAAGTAAGTATAAGTTGTATCATGTACCTGTAGCAATGATTATTATCACTACTAGTAGAGCAGACAGACACCTCAGCACCCAGGACAATGGTTAGATACACTAGGCGAAAAGAGGGAAAGACTCTGGCAGGGAACACACAGTGAGCGGCCACCATGGTTCGTGCACCCTGGCAGCCTGAGCTGGGAGACTGGAGTAGGGTAATGAGGCTAGCGTCAGGTCTTGGGTAGCTAGGGCAGCTTTAAAGGATGTCATCCAGAAGGGCTGGAGTTACTATCACTTGGGAATTATCATCTCTCAGGAGTGTGGACACACACAAGAGTATGATAGAGGGGGGGGGGATATTGTACGAATGAGATAAGATGTGATGCAAGGCGGACCAGTAATAATTACAAGAGGAAGACGAGGAGGAGGAAAAAGAACAAGATGGGGAGGAAGTTGAAGAAGAGGAGGAACATGAAAAACGAGAAAGAAGGAATTAAAAGACCGAAAGGAAGAGGTGATTTAGGAAGAATGAAAGAAGCTGGCAAGAACCAATGAGAGGAAGACGAGATGGAGGAGGAGGAACAAAAGAAGCTTAGAGAAGGAGGTGGGAGGAGAAGAATCCAGCCTCTACCCAGCCAACCATATTCACACATAATTGCAGGAACACTCACTTCCTGTAGCCAGCCTTGCGCGGCCCTCACCCCCCCCCCCCTACACTCCCCCAAACACACACAAGTTTGCAACAAGACTAGTCCCAGAGCTAAGGCAAATGTCTTACGAAGAAAGGTTAAGAGAAATCGGCCTGACGACACTGGAGGACAGGAAGGTTAGGGGAGATATGATAACAACATATAAAATACTGCGAGGAATTGACAAGGTGGACAGAGGCAGGATGTTCCAGAGATGGGACACGGAAACAAGGGGTCACAGGGATGTTAGGAAATATTTCTTCAGTTATAGAGTTGTCAGGAAGTGGAATAGTCTGAAAAGTGAGGTAGTGAATGCAGGTACCATACATAGCTTTAAGAAGAGGTTTGATAAAGCTCATGGAGCAGGGAGAGTGGACTTAGTGGCGACCAGTGAAGAGGCGGGGCCAGCAGCTATGAATCGACCTCTGCAACCACATATAGGTGAGTACACACACGCGCGCACGCGATCATATGACAATTTGCACTTCCCAAACTGAGTTTAAACCAAGAATAAAAACACTTGTAAATACCCTGAGAAGCACCAGCACTTTAGTTAATGAGTTAAACCAAACACCAGGACGTGTCAAAGGTCAGAGTCAGGGGTGAGAGCAGTGAGGGGTCAGGGTTGAGAGTGAGGGGTCGGGGGTGAGAGTGAGGGGTAGAGGGTGAGAGTGAGGGGTCAGGGTTGAGAGTGAGGGGTCGGGGGTGAGAGTGAGGGGTAGAGGGTGAGAGTGAGGGGTCGGGGGTGAGAGCAGTGAGGGGTCAGGGTTGAGAGTGAGGGGTCGGGGGTGAGAGTGAGGGGTAGAGGGTGAGAGTGAGGGGTAAGGATTGAGAGTGAGGGGGCGGGGGTGAGAGTGAGGGGTCGGGGTGAGAGTGAGAAGTAGAGGGTGAGAGTGAGGGGTAGAGGGTGAGAGTGAGGGGTCAGGGTTGAGAGTGAGGGTCGGGGGTGAGAGTGAGGGTAGAGGGTGAGAGTGAGGGGTAGAGGGTGAGAGTGAGGGTCAGGGGTGAGTGAGGTGTAGAGGGTGAGAGTGAGGGGTCGGGGGTGAGTGAGGGGTCATGGGTGAGAGTGAGGGTCGGGGTGAGAGTGAGGGGTAGAGGGTGAGAGAGAGGGGTCAGGGGTGAGTGAGGGGTAGAGGGAGAGAGTGAGGGGTCAGGGGTGAGAGTGAGGGTCGGGGGTGAGAGTGAAGGGTCAGGGGTGAGAGTGAGGGTCGGGGGTGAGGGGTAGAGGGTGAGAGTGAGGGGTAGAGGGTGAGAGTGAGGGGTGAGGGTGAGAGTGAGGGGTAGAGGGTAAGAGAGGGGTTAGGGGTGAGTGAGGGGTAGAGGGTGAGAGTGAGGGGTCAGGGGTGAGAGTGAGGGGTCAGGGGTGAGAGTGAAGGGTCAGGGGTGAGAGTGAGGGGTCGGGGTGAGGGTAGAGGGTGAGAGTGAGGGGTCGGGGGTGAGGGGTAGAGGGTGAGAGTGAGGGGTCGGGGGTGAGGGGTAGAGGGTGAGAGTGAGGGGTAGAGGGTGAGAGTGAGGGGTCAGGGGTGAGAGTGAGGGGTCGGGGGTGAGAGTGAGGGGTAGAGGGTGAGAGAGAGGGGTCAGGGGTGAGTGAGGGGTAGAGGGTGAGAGCAGTGAGGGGTCAGGGGTGAGAGTGAGGGGTCGGGGGTGAGAGTGAAGGGTCAGGGGTCCACTGGAACATCAAACTGCAACAATATATTACTGTTAAAGACAAGTGACCCCACCTGGCTGGCTTAAGTGACCCAGCAGGTACTGGAGTGAGACATGGTCACCCCCGGCCGTCTTCCATGTCTTGAAGGCTGATACAGCACCATGTGTCTCAACACTATGTGACACATGTATGTGTCACCTTCTTACTACCATGCTTCTCGACACCACATTCTTGAACTGAGGGAACACTCGGTGAGTCAGCCCCAGAACTGGATGATCCATACGGGTTTAGCGCTAGTGTTCCAGTGCAATAACATCAACTCGGGAAGTCCTCTTCAGTTATTTAAACAATAAACATCAATTAATATACATTTCTATGTATATATTACTGCTGGAGAACCTTACAAGTCATATATATAAGATAAAACTTACAAGCGACATATTAACAAGTGAATAATCTTCTGGTGTTCAACACCCACCTTATATACTGCCCACCTTATACAGTGGCCACCTTATATACTCAAAATTTAAGGACCTTGACCAGCCCATAATTATCAAATATAATAAAACTATGCACAATGAATTTCTAACCAGTTGAAAATATTTTGAATGGGTCAGACATACAGAAGTATTTTTTTTTTAATTTTTACTAACCTTATAAATAAAGAGCACCTTGTGAACCACTAGCAACAACAGCCTGGCTGAGTAACCCAGCAACTAGACAGCAGCAACAGCCTGGCTGAGTAACCCAGTAACTAGACAGCAGCAACAGCCTGGCTGAGTAACCCAGCAACTAGACAGCAACAACAGCCTGGCTGAGTAACCCAGCAACTAGACAGCAGCAACAGCCTGGCTGAGTAACTCAGCAACTAGACAGCAACAACAGCCTGGCTGAGTAACCCAGCAACTAGACAGCAACAACAGCCTGGCTGAGTAACCCAGCAACTAGACAGCAACAACAGCCTGGCTGAGTAACCCAGCAACTAGACAGCAACAACAGCCTGGTTGAGTAACCCAGCAACTAGACAGCAGCAACAGCCTGGCTGAGTAACCCAGCAACTAGACAGCAACAACAGCCTGGCTGAGTAACCCAGCAACTAGACAGCAACAACAGCCTGGCTGAGTAACCCAGCAACTAGACAGCAACAACAGCCTGGCTGAGTAACCCAGCAACTAGACAGCAACAACAGCCTGGCTGAGTAACCCAGCAACTAGACAGCAGCAACAGCCTGGCTGAGTAACCCAACAACTAGACAGCAGCAACAGCCTGGCTGAGTAACCCAGCAACTAGACAGCAGCAACAGCCTGGCTGAGTAACCCAGCAACTAGACAGCAGCAACAGCCTGGCTAAGTAACCCAGCAACTAGACAGCAGCAACAGCCTGGCTGAGTAACCCAGCAACTAGACAGCAGCAACAGCCTGGCTGAGTAACCCAGCAACTAGACAGCAACAACAGCCTGGCTGAGTAACCCAGCAACTAGACAGCAACAACAGCCTGGCTGAGTAACCCAGCAACTAGACAGCAGCAACAGCCTGGCTGAGTAACCCAGCAACTAGACAGCAGCAACAGCCTGGCTGAGTAACCCAGCAACTAGACAGCAGCAACAGCCTGGCTGAGTAACCCAGCAACTAGACAGCAGCAACAGCCTGGCTGAGTAACCCAGCAACTAGACAGCAGCAACAGCCTGGCTGAGTAACCCAGCAACTAGACAGCAGCAACAGCCTGGCTGAGTAACCCAGCAACTAGACAGCAACAACAGCCTGGCTGAGTAACCCAGCAACTAGACAGCAGCAACAGCCTGGCTGAGTAACCCAGCAACTAGACAGCAGCAACAGCCTGGCTGAGTAACCCAGCAACTAGACAGCAGCAACAGCCTGGCTAAGTAACCCAGCAACTAGACAGCAGCAACAGCCTGGCTGAGTAACCCAGCAACTAGACAGCAGCAACAGCCTGGCTGAGTAACCCAGCAACTAGACAGCACAACAGCCTGGCTGAGTAACCCAGCAACTAGACAGCACAACAGCCTGGCTGAGTAACCCAGCAACTAGACAGCAGCAACAGCCTGGCTGAGTAACCCAGCAACTAGACAGCAGCAACAGCCTGGCTGAGTAACCCAGCAACTAGACAGCAGCAACAGCCTGGCTGAGTAACCCAGCAACTAGACAGCAGCAACAGCCTGGCTGAGTAACCCAGCAACTAGACAGCAGCAACAGCCTGGCTGAGTAACCCAGCAACTAGACAGCAGCAACAGCCTGGCTGAGTAACCCAGCAACTAGACAGCAACAACAGCCTGGCTGAGTAACCCAGCAACTAGACAGCAACAACAGCCTGGCTGAGTAACCCAGCAACTAGACAGCAACAACAGCCTGGCTGAGTAACCCAGCAACTAGACAGCAGCAACAGCCTGGCTGAGTAACCCAGCAACTAGACAGCAACAACAGCCTGGCTGAGTAACCCAGCAACTAGACAGCAGCAACAGCCTGGCTGAGTAACCCAGCAACTAGACAGCAACAACAGCCTGGCTGAGTAACCCAGCAACTAGACAGCAGCAACAGCCTGGCTGAGTAACCCAGCAACTAGACAGCAGCAACAGCCTGGCTGAGTAACCCAGCAACTAGACAGCAACAACAGCCTGGCTGAGTAACCCAGCAACTAGACAGCAACAACAGCCTGGCTGAGTAACCCAGCAACTAGACAGCACACCGCTACTCAGCACCACAAGCAGATACAGAGCTTGGCGAGGAATTAATGATAGCTGATAGTGACGCTCTGGAGGAAGGTTGAGATGGTATTAAGTATTGATAGTTTCAAGAGTCTTACTACTCTGGTGCTACCCTGGTTAACCAGGCTGTTGCTGCTGGAGCTCCGCTTCCCCACATATCCATCACAGCCTGGTTGATCTGGCACCTGGTGAAGAAACTTGTCCAGCTTCCTCTTGAAGACTTCTTCATTTGTTCCAGCAGTGTTTCTGATATCTTCTGGAGCCTGGCCCATGGCCG
This sequence comes from Cherax destructor, assembly GCA_009830355.1. Lineage (NCBI taxonomy): Eukaryota > Metazoa > Arthropoda > Malacostraca > Decapoda > Parastacidae > Cherax > Cherax destructor. The sequence continues at coordinate 11,432 of WNWK01009706.1, read as the reverse complement.
GGCTCAGAGAGTAGAGAAACTCGGGAATTTTCAAAGGTATATCTTATGGTAAGATGTTGAATAATCTGGGTCCACGAATGTTGATACAGTAACACTATTAAGCACAACAAGGAACAACACCGTGACTGCAACAATACACAAATAACCCTCACATACCACAGAGAAGATTATGACGACGTTTCGGTCCCATCTCCACCATTTACGAAGTTAGCGTGACTTTATAAATGGTCCAAGTGGGACCGAAACGTCGTCGTAAGGTTTTCTCTCTCTGTGCGGGTTACTTGTAACACCGTAAAATGTTCAGTAATATATGTCAGTTTAGACACTTTTACTTTAAATTAATTTTTTAGCCATATATTTTAGTGAAAAAGTTACGAGTTCATAAAAATACTTCTGTTGATGACTCTACTCAAATGACAGTATTCTATTATTATTATTATTATCATCATCATCATTATACAGTATTCGTGGAGAATCGCTAAAGCATTAAGGTCATACGGCGCATGGTAAACTTGTATACACATCCTCGTAAGAGTAACTGCCATACTGTCTTCTCAAGGCATCACCATTATTTTAGTCTTACTGGCTCTTTATTTATCCTTGCCCTTTCCGTGTCTGTCTGCCTCTACGTCTTTTTTCTGTCTTTCTGTCTCACAATCCATCAGAGTAATGGTGGTCACAGGAGAGGTGGACGGGGCAGACAATGAGAGGCAACCTGACATCCACTAGCACAGTAACACAGCTCCTCCCACACCAGCTAGCGACAACCTCACACCTGACATCCCCTAGCACAGTAACACAGCTCCTCCCACACCAGCTAGTGACAACCTCACACCTGACATCCACTAGCACAGTAACACAGCTCCTCCCACACCAGCTAGTGACAACCTCACACCTGACATCCACTAGCACAGTAACACAGCTCCTCCCACACCAGCTAGTGACAACCTCACACCTGACATCCACTAGCACAGTAACACAGCTCCTCCCACACCAGCTAGTGACAACCTCACACCTGACATCCACTAGCACAGTAACACAGCTCCTCCCACACCAGCTAGCGACAACCTCACACCTGACATCCACTAGCACAGTAACACAGTTCCTCCCACACCAGCTAGCGACAACCTCACACCTGACATCCACTAGCACAGTAACACAGTTCCTCCCACACCAGCTAGCGACAACCTCACACCTGACATCCACTAGCACAGTAACACAGTTCCTCCCACACCAGCTAGCGACAACCTCACACCTGACATCCACTAGCACAGTAACACAGTTCCTCCCACACCAGCTAGCGACCTCACACCTGACATCCACTAGCACAGTAACATAGCTCCTCCCACACCAGCTAGCAACAACCTCACACCTGACATCCACTAGCACAGTAACACAGCTCCTCCCACACCAGCTAGTGACAACCTCACACCTGACATCCACTAGCACAGTAACACAGTTCCTCCCACACCAGCTAGTGACAACCTCACACCTGACATCCACTAGCACAGTAACACAGTTCCTCCCACACCACCTAGTGACAACCTCACACACTACACTAACAAACTATCAAGGAAACCAAGAAAGATAATCTTTCATTTCCACTATATCAGATTCTTCTAACAAATAGCTCGACAACACACACACACACACACACACACAAACTACTTCAATGTCACATTAGAAAGACGGTAGTAAATGACCAGATAATTCATCTGAAGAAGGAAGGAGGAAAGCTCATGAAAAATAACAAAGAAGTCTCTAAAATGTTGAACAAACTATTTAAAGATGTCTACTCTGTGAAAACAGAGGCAATACCAGAAAGTCTAGAGTAAAAAAAAACCCGTCAGATACTGAACATTATACACACACCAGGGGAAGAAGTAAACAAAAATAAAACTTTTGATGGAGCTGGATACATGAAAGGCAATGAGATGTGACAAGGTGACACCATGGGTTCCACAAGAGGGAGCACAACAGTTAAGATCTGTAAGTCAATGAACACGGGACAATCGCCATAGATCGTGAAGACAGAGAATGTAGTCCCTATATTTTAGAAAGGGAATGTTGAACTACAGAGGAGTTTCACTGACATTCACACCAAGCAAGATAACGGAAAAGATAACCAGGAGAGTGGTAGAGCACTTGCAGAGAACTGCTTTCATAAACAATAACCAGCACGAGTACAGAGATGGTAAATCTTGCTATACCAGACTGTTGGAATTCTATGACAAAGTAATGGAAGTGAAACGGCAGACATGTGTGCATTGTATTTTGATTTAGATTACAAGAAGGTATTTGATACTGTACCTCATAAGACGGGGTAAAACCTTGAAGTGCAGGTACGAATAACAGGGAACATTACTCCGGTGGATCAAGGAGCAACTTAGGGAAAAGAAGCAAAGAGATTGTCTGAGAGGAGATATCACAAAGGGGAAGAGCAATAAGCGGGGTTCCTCAAGGATCGGTATTAGGACCAGTACTGTTTCTGGTTTATGTGAATGACATACTAGATGGGACTGAAATCAGTTGTATCCCTGTCCACTGATGATATAAAACTAAAGAGAAGAATAAAAACAGATGAGGACAGGAAGAAGTTGAAAATGGATTTGGAGAAACCGCAGGATTGGTCAGACAAGTGATGCTTGAATTCAACCCTAGCCAGAAGACCGGACACGGAGTAAGACTCTGGACACAAGCTGCAGACTTCAACTGGGGGTGAGCATCGTGTCTAGCATATCTCTGAGTCTCACATTAACATATTATCCTCCGCAGCCAATACTCATCTGCCAAATTCAAAAGTGACCTTTAGGAATCTCAAGAGTCATTCATGGCCTATTATACAACATATATCAGGGTCTTCTTGGAGTACGCAGCACCAATATGGAACCCACACCTGAGGAAGCACGTTAAGAGACTGGAGAAAGTGTGGAGGTATGCAACGAGGCATCAGCTACGAGGAGAGGCTAAAGGAATTGAACCTAATGACAATGGATAACAAAAAAATAGGGGACATAACATACAAACTACTCTGATGAATTAATAGGACAGACAGGAATATGCTGTTTGAACCACAGAGACGTCAGGAACTACTTTTTTTATCTCAGAGAGGTCGTGAAGTGAAATTTTTGAAGAAGTGGTGGAGGCAGACTCCATACATAGTTTTAAGAGTAGGAACGACTCGATCCACGAGGCTACAAGTGAATCTGTCTAGCGGCTAGTTGACAGGTGGGGGTCAAGAGCTGAGTCTCGACCCCCCAGCAGCCACATAGAAGTGAGCACACACACAAAGTAAGTGTCTGACTACGTTATACATTTTTAGGGTATCGTCGGGGCTAAAATAATGACATCCAGACATGGATATCCTCAGGTAGCCTGTCATGCATGACACCCACCAGCATACCCGCACCCTGCCACGCCCACGCCCACCAGCATACCTGCACCCTGCCACGCCCACCCACTGCCACCAGCATACCCGCACCCTGCCACGCCCACGCCCACCAGCATACCTGCACCCTGCCACGCCCACCCACACTACCACCATCATGCCACCTACACTACCACCATCATACCCACTCACCACCATAACACCTACTCACTGCTACGCCCACCCATCGATACAACCATCACGTGCACCCACACTACCATAACACCTACTCGCTGCCACGCCCACCTACACTACCACCATCACACCCACTCACCACCAACCTACACTACCACCATCACACCCACTCACCACCATAACGCCTACTCACTGTCACACATTCGCCCATCACTACGACCATCACACCCACCCACACCACCATAACATCTGCTCACTGCCACGCCCACCCATCACTACCACCATCACGCCCACCCATCACTACCACCATCACGCCCACCCATCACTACCACCATCACGCCCACCCATCACTACCACCATCCCGCCCACCCATCACCACCATAACACTTACTGCCACGCCCACCCACACTACCATAACACCTACTCACTGCCACACCCACCCATCACTACCATAACACCTACTCACTGCCACGCCCACCCACACTACCATAACACCTACTTAATGCCACGCCCACCCACACTACCACCAGCATACCCGCACCCTGCCACGCCCACGCCCACCAGCATACCTGCACCCTGCCACGCCCACCCACACTACCACCATCATGCCACCTACACTACCACTCACACTACCATATCACCTACTCACTGCCACGCCCACCCACACTACCATATCACCTACTCACTACCACGCCCACCCACACTACTATAACACCTACTCACTGCCACGCCCACCCACACTACCATAACACCTACTCACTGCCACGCCCACCCACACTACCATACCACCTACTCACTGCCACGCCCACCCACACTACCATAACACCTACTCACTGCCACGCCCACCCACACTACCATAACACCTACTCACTGCCACGCCCACCCACACTACCATATCACCTACTCACTGCCACGCCCACCCACACTACCATATCACCTACTCACTGCCACGCCCACCTATCACTACCATAACACCTACTCACTGCCACGCCCACCCACACTACCATAACACCTACTCACTGCCACGCCTACCCACACTACCATACCACCTACTCACTGCCACGCCCACCCACTCTACCATAACACCTACTCACTGCCACGCCCACTCACACTACCATAACACCTACTCACTGCCACGCCCAACCACACTACCATAACACCTACTCACTGCCACGCCCACCCACACTACCATAAAACCTACTCACTGCCACGCCCACCCACACTACCATACCACCTACTCACTGCCACGCCCACCCACTCTACCATAACACCTACTCACTGCCACGCCCACCCACACTACCATAACACCTACTCACTGCCACGCCCAACCACACTACCATAACACCTACTCACTGCCACGCCCACCCACACTACCATAAAACCTACTCACTGCCAAGCCCACCCACACTACTATACCACCTACTCACTGCCACGCCCACCCACTCTACCATAACACCTACTCACTGCCACGCCCACCCACACTACCATAACACCTACTCACTGCCACGCCCAACCACACTACCATAACACCTACTCACTGCCACGCCCACCCATCACTGTTAATTTGCTCCAATACAAGAACAAGATACAAACATTGTGTAAATATTTACAAGAAGATACGTTAGTTTAATTATCAAATATAATAATTATTGTTATTGTAATTAGGGGAAACGCGCAGGGCATGTCAAATAATCAGGTTAGTCCCAAGGAAGAGGGCAGCTTCATTTCCTTGAATCAAGAACCCTTCACCAGCATCAAGGGAGGGGATTTCAAGGTTTGGATTCTTGACGATGTATCAATACTCTCTTGTATTTCATTATGTAAGGGTATGTCAGGGTTATACCACATATTATAACACGTATTTAATAAGGATATGTCAGGGTTATACCACAACCACATATTATAACACGTATTTAATATCAGAATTTATAACTATTTATTATCAGAGTTTGTGACTGTTACCAGTGCCGGTCCCCTCACTTGAGGGGACCGGCACTGTCCTCTCATTTGAGGGGACTGGCGCTGGTAAGAGGTCTGGTGTGGAACCTGGCCTCGGGAGCAATGATTTCCCCGTTGAATTAACATAAACAGACAACAGGTAGATACGTTTTTGTACTATTAATGTGTCTTGAGTCTTGGCATTTACTGTAAAACTTTTAAGGTGTTGAGTAAGCTGCTGTGAGTGTTGCACAGCTATGAGTGTTGCAGAGCTGTGAGTGTTGCAGAGCTGTGTGTTGCAGAGATGTGAGTGTTGCAGAGCTGTGAGTGTTGCAGAGCTGTGAGTGTTGCAGAGCTGTGAGTGTTGCAGAGCTGTGAGTGTTGCAGAGCTGTGAGTGTTGCAGAGCTGAGTGTTGCAGAGCTGTGTTGCAGAGCTATGAGTGTTGCAGAGCTATGAGTGTTGCAGAGCTGTGAGTGTTGCAGAGCTGTGAGTGTTGCAGAGCTGTGAGTGTTGCAGAGCTATGAGTGTTGCAGAGCTGAGTGTTGCAGAGCTGAGTGTTGCACAGCTGTGAGTGTTGCAGAGCTGTGAGTGTTGCAGAGCTGTGAGTGTTGCAGAGCTGTGAGTGTTGCAGAGCTGTGTGTTGCAGAGCTGAGTGTTGCAGAGCTGTGAGTGTTGCAGAGCTGTGAGTGTTGCAGAGCTGTGGCTCATACGCTACACTGTTTTTGAGTGGCAAAAACATCCTGGTGAACCAGGCAAGATCCTGAAGGCAAACCACGGTACGGGTGGGGATTGAACTAGCGGCACCAGTACAGTGATTTGTTTGCAATCTTGCCATTACGATTTCGCGAGTCTACGTGAAGGCCTGGTAGCGCGCCGCGCCCCGCCGCGCCAACTCTAGTGCACAGAACTGCTACAGTACACACCTTGTATAAGTTCACCTCCTCGCTTCCTTTTAACCGGTATAATTAAATATACTTTTAATTAGATGGTAGTTTAATTAATTACACACCCAGAAAGGAAGTATTGGGTTTATCCACTCTTTTGTGATAACTGGTTTAGAAAATTGACAAGTTAAAGAATAAGACATTTGTGCCATGTTTGGGAATCTTTATTAATGGCTTCTTCAGTCCACTACAAAGAAGAACGGTGGAAGAAGAGGAGTTAGAGGTAATCAGTCCCTCAGCCTGGAGTGGATGTGTTCAGTCCATCAAGACTGATGGACTGAACACATCGACTCCAGGCTGAGGGACTGATTACCTCTAACTCCTCCTCATCTTCTACCTTTCTCTGCATTGGACTGAAGAAACCGCTGGCTGACGAAATATTTCCTCCTCAGTAAAGTCCCAAATGTTGCACAAGTGTCTTATTCTTTATCCATCGTTTCCCTGTTGATAGTTATGATTATAGCAGTGCAGCAAGGCTCTACACAAGGTCTCTCTCTTTCTTAATGGCCCTCTCAGTAAAGCTGTTGGTGCTGGCAGTATGCACTTCCCCGCAGGCATCACAGTAGAAAGATCACGTCACATTTCCCTCTGGAAGACAGTTAAGGATCTGTTTGTAATTCCCCTTAAGAGGCACCTAAGTTCCCCAGTCTTCTAATAACACGTTCATTTTTCCACTATAATCTACCTTGTTCATAATTACTATCGCATTTGCTCTGTCTGTTTCGTCTGGAATCTTTCCTTAATTCATGGTATAACTTAACAAATCTTTGAGGACAATTGTGTTGTAGATATCTGAACACAGCTCACTACTACAACACAATTGTCCTCAAAGATTTGTTAAGTTATACCATGAATTAAGGAAAGATCCTGGACTTCACCTTACGAAACAAAGTAAATGCGATAGTAATTATGGGCGAGGTAGATTACAGTGGGAAAATGAACATGTTATTAGAAGACAGGGGAACTTACGTTCTACTTAACGTTCAGGATGTTCAGAAATCTTGGGCATTTCATGTTTATAGTTATTTTTAGTGGAGTCAGTGCAGCCATCATGCTTTCCACTGAGGGACGTTGTGTACCCACTAGCAGTGTATCGTCTCGTTAGTAGTAATATCACACTTGAAGTTTAGAAGCAGTCACTCCCTTCAGTCTGTTGAATGCACTTAGAGAAACTATCCACAAAATAGAAAGATATATGGCATGTGAGGAAAGACTGGACACTAACTGGACGACAGGAGCAGCAGCAATGTGATATAACTTAGGGTGTCCCAAAGTATCGATACCGGCTAATTTTGATGCTATCAGAATTTTTGAAATACCTCTGAAGGATTTCCATTTTTTTTCACTCCCGGAGCCCGGCTCTGGATCAGGCATGCCTGGTGCTTGCCTGGTCAACCAGGCTGTTGCTGCTGAGGGCCCACTGTCCCACATATCCATCGCAGCCTGGTTGCTCTGGTATCGGCAAGAATTCTGCCATAGTCTCATCACTAATGGTAACCACAAATAAGTTATCGCGACAGGCTATAAGACAGCAAATAGGAAAAATCTTGTGGGTTTGCCAACAGTAAGACAAGTTACGTTACAGATAAAGCACTGCAAAAAGGAATACAGTATTTTTCCTCTACAGAGAAGTGTTTGTCGAGTGGCATCAGCTCCAAGTTTAGCAAAAATATTAAGTAACAAAGTGAAGAGGTGACACTTTGATAGCAGGTGTACCCTTGTAAACACAAACAAGTGGATTAACAAGTGCAACACGACAGGGATGAGTAAGTGGAGGGAAGAACATCGACGCAATGTTTGCGCAGCACTTATAAAAGTAATCATAGACTTGTACGGGAAGCATTTTGGTGCAATGAAAGGCGAAGCCAAGAACACTGACTCGACCCCCACAACCACAACCAGGCGAGTGTCAACACCATGAAGAACACTGACTCCACCCCCACAACCACAACCAGGCGAGTGTCAACACCATGAAGAACACTGACTCCACCCCCACAACCACAACCAGGCGAGTGTCAACACCATGAAGAACACTGACTCCACCCCCACAACCACAACCAGGCGAGTGTCAACACCATGAAGAACACTGACTCGACCCCCACAACCACAACCAGGCGAGTGTCAACACCATGAAGAACACTGACTCAACCCCACAACCACAACCAGGCGAGTGTCAACACCATGAAGAACACTGACTCGACCCCACAACCACAACCAGGCGAGTGTCAACACCATGAAGAACACTGACTCAACCCCACAACCACAACCAGGCGAGTGTCAACACCATGAAGAACACTGAATCGACCCCCACAACCACAACCAGGCGAGTGTCAACACCATGAAGAACACTGACTCCACCCCCACAACCACAACCAGGTGTGTTAACACCATGAAGAACACTGACTCGACCCCCACAACCACAACCAGGTGTGTTAACACCATGAAGAACACTGACTCGACCCCCACAACCACAACCAGGCGAGTGTCAACACCATGAAGAACACTGACTCAACCCCCACAACCACAACCAGGTGTGTTAACACCATGAAGAACACTGACTCGACCCCCACAACCACAACCAGGTGTGTTAACACCATGAAGAACACTGACTCGACCCCCACAACCACAACTAGATGTGTTAACACCATGAAGAACACTGACTCGACCCCCACAACCACAACCAGGTGTGTTAACACCATGAAGAACACTGACTCAACCCCCACAACCACAACCAGGTGTGTTAACACCATGAAGAACACTGACTCGACCCCCACAACCACAACCAGGTGTGTTAACACCATGAAGAACACTGACTCGACCCCCACAACCACAACCAGGTTTGTTAACACCATGAAGAACACTGACGAGAGAAAGAGACATAGATAGACACACGCATGCACGCGCGCGCACACACGCACGCGGGCGCGCACACACGCACGCAATCACACACACGCACGCACACACACACGCACGCACGCACACACACACACGCGCACACGCACACACGCACGCACACACACACACACGCGCGCACACACACACACGCACACACACACGCACGCACGCACACGCGCACACACACACACACACACACACACACACACACACACACGCACGCACAGGAGAAAGACAGAGAATCTCACAAGGTATCGATTTATGTCGAGTCAATCCCCAAGTCTGGCCCACCACTTTAGAGAAGAGGAAGAGGAAAAGGAGGAGGAGGAGGGGAGGAGAGGAGAATGAGAAGAGGAGGAATAGAAGAGGTGGTGGTGGTAGTAAGGGGGTAGAAGAAGATATAAGAAGAGAGGAAGGGAGAGGAGGAAAAGGTAAAAATGAGAAGGAAATGGAGATTACTTGGAGTGGCTTTCGGGGGTCATCGCCCCCGCGGCCCGGGCCAGAGCAGGACTCCTGCAGGAAGAGATGAGAGAGAGAGAGAGAGAGAGAGAGAGAGAGAGAGAGAGAGAGAGAGAGAGAGAGAGAGAGAGAGAGAGAGAGAGAGAGAGAAAGAAGAGAGAGAGGAAAAGAGAGAGAAAGAGAAGAGAGAGAGAGAGGAGAGAGAGAGAGAGAAGAGAGAGGAAGAGAGAGAGAAGAGAGAGAGAGAGAGAGAGAGAGAGAGAAGGAGAGAGAGAGAAGAGAGAGAAGAAGAGAGGAAGAGAAAGAGAAAGAAAAGAGAGGAGAGAGGAGAAGAGAGAGAGAAAGAGAAGAAGGAAGAGGGAAAACATTAAGAAAAGAGAAATGGGAAAAAGAAACAAGACAAGAATAACAAAAACAAAAAGAGAATATCACGGGTGGCAAAAAAAATAAGAAGAGAAGAAGGGATGGAAAGAAAAATGGTGAAAGGAAAGGGAAGGATAAGAGAGGATAAGGAGAAGAGGAAATAAAGAGAGGGAGAGAAGACTGGGACATAAGAAAGGTTAGAAAGAGAAGGAAAGAGAGGTAGAGACAATATGAGAGCCTACACACTGGCTACTGTTGCTAGTACTGAGAATGATCACCCCCGTGTCCAGGTCTCACACTTCTCCCGTGGCTAGGCTGGCAACGCTACACCCACGGGATGAGTGCAAACTTTGGCCACGTTTCCTTACACCTACTGCCTCTGTTCACCTAGCAGTAAGTAGGTACCTGGGTGATAGTGGACTGTTGTGAGAAGCATACTGCTGGGGGGGGGTAATATACTTTAGAAAGGACTGGGCTTTGAAATGAGATAAGATAATAACTCATAGCCTGTAAAATCTGTGTAAAAAAGGCCAGAACACTAGGTTGTTGGTGTTGGCTGCACTCACACCGACGACAGCCTATTATTTATCTGCTGCCTGCAGCAATTTGAAAAGTTTCTTATTGAAGACAGAATTTACAGATAAATTTCCTTATATGGAGCGGTTGGACTGCATCTTCGACTCTGTTATAGACGTTTTCTTTCAAATTTTGCGTAGCCTAGCTGACATGTGACGTTGTTGAGCAGAAGTTCCTCTTTAAGGGGGGCTCCTTGACGTGGTAAAGAGGCTATCGGTCTGAGGAATTGGACCTTTTGGTCTTCTTCCTCAGACCGAACCTAATTACCCCCCAATCCCCCCTCCCTTTTCCCATCTCCCCCATCCTCCCTTTTCCCTTTCCTCCTCCTCCTCCTCATCCCTCCCTTATTTCCTTCCCAGTTTTACCCTGGGAGCTTCTCTCCTCAGGCATTCTAGTTCCTAGGTAGGGGAAGGGTATCATAGTCCATCCCATTCTGTTGAGGTCCTTGGCGGTGGTGTGTTGCCGTGGAATCTGGATCGCCTGGGGATGTCCCGATCCTCTCCGGTCACCCGGGGGTGGCTTTGGGATCTTTCGGGCGACGGGTGTATCTCTGGAGGCCACCTTTCGGATTCCGGGGTGGTGGCCGAAGGCGGTATGCTTTGTGGCGGATATCCGGCCGCCCTCTCTTTGTCCGCAGAGATGGCTCGGTGGATGTGAGGTTGCTATCCCGGATTGCTGGTTTACTGGCGTGAAG